>JABSNV010001317.1:0-72500 GCA_024085815.1 Flaveria linearis | reverse complement strand
TTGTGATATCTCTTATGAAACTGACTATGAGTTTGGTTGTTATTGGAAAATACGTATGTCGATCTCATCTGAAACTGAGCTTGACCTCATTTCAGCCGATGGTTTGTTCTTACAGTCAACTTTTGACACAATGACGATGACATTTTGGTCTTCTGGGGGAGGGCATGTGTTCATATGAGATGATGATTCTGTTGGGTATATTGTTTGGTGCATCATGTGTTCTTTGACATATTAATATGCTTATTCGGATGACCTATATACCAAAAAAAAACTTGGTCTGCAGTTTGTTTTCTTCGGTTTGTTATTTGACTACAAAGATTTTGATGTGTGCATATTACCCCGCCCTCATTCTTTCTATAATATTAATAAAGGAATGGAATTTGACTACAAGCGTTTTGATGTTTGCAGCGGGAAAAGAGGGTGACTTGTATCGCCTCTAATCGGTTACAATTTTTCATGACGGTTTAAAGGCGATGATGATAAATAAGTAGGCGTGACTTCGTTGTTCTGGCGCGACAAATGACAATTTACAGCCACAACGAGCCGCACATTCAGAGCCTCATGATCACCACTGTGTGGTAAGAGGCGCAATGCGCCGTTGGTTATATACCTAGTTGGTATGAAAAAAGCTTATAATAAATAATGCTTGAAATCAAACCTGAAATGGACCATACCAGTATGACTCTTTTGAATAAGAAAAAATATTTTTTTCCAAAATTAGAAAATATTATCTCTAAATATTCCAAAAAACATTTTTTTTAAATATGTATTGAAGTAAATTAATAAAATATTACTTTCTCTAATTATTTTATATACAAGCTCAAGCTCGATATGTGAATCTTGGTCTAGAGCTTGTTTATTAAATAACTAATATTATGAGCTCGAGTATATTTAAGTCAGGATCGATTATGAGCTCGAGCATATTTAAGTCAGGATCGATTTGAAATTTTCGTAAGCCAACCCCAGTAGGTCATGAGTTGGCTTAACTACATATATCTTTTCATTTCACTTAATTTTATTTTTTAACAACTGTTTAGTAGTTAGTAAGTTACTAACACCAGGTTAGTAATTATTCGTTAATATCAAGGATTGAACTCATAACTTTCAAGAGAAGCAAAGCTTCTCCCCTTCCTTTTGAACCATTAGACCAAGAGATCATTGACATATGTATCTTTTTATCGATCAAGTTTTTATATTTATTGATTTTATTTCATTTATAAATAAATTATATTAGTACTAATATTATTATAATAATTATATTATTAATATAAATATAAAACCATAAAAGAAAATTTAAATAGAAGTTAACAGACAAAAGAAATAAAGATAACCTAAAAGTTTATAATTCAAAATACTGAGTCATGCTAAATAAAGAAAATAGTTGGTATTTTAAAAGTTGGGAGATGAGTATGACAAATCAAAATAATGGAAGGGCACGTATAACATCACCTTTTTTATCTTACCATAGTATTCGGGTGTATATATATATATATGATTTTTTGGATTATAAACAAGTTGAAATAACAGTAAGACTAGAAAACATAAGATTTCAAAACACTTAAAAACAAAATGTAAGATTTCCAAATTTAAGAAAATGTATACATAAATCCACGTTGATTAAAATTTAAAAATCGTGCGGTTTAAAATTAGACCAAATCTAAAGCTGATTTTTCAGTTACAGCTGAGCCTAATTTGATTTTAATCAAGTTTTGCATTTGTGGATTTACGTGAAGTGGTCTATTGAACTAATTAAAACAAGTTCACCATATCGAAACCAATCAAATTACAATCAGCGTATATTATTTTAATAGAAATTAAATTTATTATCTGAAAATTGATTGAAACAAAACAAGGACATCTACATGCCAATGCTGGTGCTGCCCATGAGACCTTGGTTTATTCAGCATATATGCATGAAACCAAGTATTCCATCCAGATACTTTCGATCAAGACAATTTATTAATAAAATAAACTATGCGCTACATGAAGAAAACATTATTTATCACACAGCACATAAAAGAAAAGGGCATATTAAAAAGGAGCTAGATAATGTGTGTTTTCTTTTATATATTTGTTTTTGATTAATCAATCATTTTTGTAAACGTCCTTTATAAAACTGCTCGTTTTCTTAAAAAAATAAAATAAAATCTGATGCTGCTTTTCCATGAACATTTTTCTTAAACGTTCGTTTGTATTATAACTCTTTTTCAGTGATCGACATGAGTGCTCATTAGTTGTTTATTACTTGAACTTCTCTTTCGTTGAAACCCTTATATACATCAGCTTTAAACTATAGCCAAAGTCTTCAAACTTATGGGCTAGAAATTTTCCGTACAAATGAAAAAAGAATTTTGATAAAACATATATGACTATAATCTATGTATGTGTGTGAATTTTTATATTTCAAATTAATCTTGGATAAAAGAAAAACTTACTTGTTTATAAGATTGCCCATAAAAAATAATAACAATAATAATACAAAATCTAAGACCCTCCATATTAGGTTATTTAAAAGTTATAACCTTTTTATTTTTAAAATATTGAGGATTCATTATTATTATTATTAAGAATTATTACAGATACTCCTTAGGACTACAATATTAGTTGGCCTTTTAGCCTTAGGATTCTCAGTTTGCAAATATCAATAAATAAATAATGAATTAAATTTTCTTGATTTCCTCTTCAAACAATGTAGAATCACAACTCATATGGTATCCTTGTGGAATATGTTTCCCTATGTTGCTATTAGTACACCATCATTTGCTCATTTTCTATGTTAAATCAATGAAACCAAAACCTAAAATAATGGGGGCGTTCAAATATTTCACATTGGTAGTTCTAGTATCTTTTGTTGCACATAATTACATTGTTGTAGCTCAAGATAATCCCGAAATCGTCATAGGATTCACGGAGGATGAGCGAAATGCTCTTTTGGCACTCAAGACGGGTTTTCACAACGCTTTACTTGACGAAACATGGCAAGGCTTCAATTGCATCAATTGGTATGGGGTTAAATGCAACGGTACTAGAGTTGTTGGTTTAACCCTTGAGGATCTTGGCATCACCGGGGAGATCAAGTTTGATGCACTTTTCAATCTGACTGTGTTATCGGTATTGAGCTTTAAGAATAATTCAATATTTGGTCAACTAATGGACTTCTCAAAGAACATGAACCTCGTGAGACTTGATTTGTCACAAAACAAATTTGATGGGCTAATTTCACCTTCGCTTGTTAACTTGGTTCTCTTGGAGTCGTTACTAGTACAAGAAAACAAGTTGACGGGTCCAATTCCTTGGTTTGATCAATCTAGTTTGAAAGTATTTAACGTTTCAAACAATAATCTCACGGGGCCTGTACCGAGTACTAAAAAACTTCAATCCTTTAACTCTTCTTCGTATGATCATAACTCTTTTTTATGCGGGCCACCCACTTCCATAGCCTGTGGCCCCACATCACAAGTAATTAATCCTTCCGCTGGTTCAAAAAAGTCTCCTGTAAATGCTATTTTGATTATCATTAACGTTATAGGTTTAGCCATTCTTCTTACGTTGTTAATAGTGTTTTATAAAAAGAATAAACAACTAATTAATCAAAAGATCGTGGAG
Organism: Flaveria linearis; assembly: GCA_024085815.1. Classification (NCBI taxonomy): domain Eukaryota; kingdom Viridiplantae; phylum Streptophyta; class Magnoliopsida; order Asterales; family Asteraceae; genus Flaveria; species Flaveria linearis. The sequence continues at coordinate 68,894 of JABSNV010001317.1, read as the reverse complement.
AAAAAAACGTTATACGTGAGGTTGACGAGGAAAAAGGGGATGAAATACCAAGTAACGTTATAGATCACCAAGCAAAAGTGACCAAGCAAGATCAAGGAAAACTCGTTTTTGTGGATGAAGAACCTGAATTCGAGCTAGGTGATCTTATGACGGCTTCTGCTGAGAGTTTGGGCAAAGGGAATTTCGGAAATACGTACAGGGCTAGGTTGGATGGCGGAAGAAATGTCATAGTGAAAAGACTTAGAGATTTGAGGCCAATGAGTCGCGATGAATTCATGAAGCAACTGAAAGTCATCGCGGCTCCAAAACACCCCAACTTGGTGCCATTGCTTGCTTATTTTTACTCAAATGATGAGAAATTGTTGGTGCATAAGTTCATGATGAATGGAAATCTTTTCAATCGCATTCATGGTAAAGCTTACCATACTTTCTCTATATATCTTTTACCTTAATATACATTAATCTGACTTAATTTATTATTTTCATGGTATATGTAGGAGGAAGAGGGACGAGAGACCGAATCCCGTTTCGATGGGGACCAAGGTTAGCCGTTGCACACGCAGTGGGTCAAGCCATGGAGTACTTACACATGAATCTTAATTCGACCCTCGTTCCCCATGGTAATCTAAAATCATCGAATGTACTCGTCGATGAAAACAACGTGGCGCTAGTGTCGGACTATGGTCTCACAGCTATTATTTCAAACACAGTCGCTGTTCACCGGATGGTGGCATTTAAATCTCCGGAATACGTAAGCTTCAAAAAGGTCTCAAAGAAGTCAGATGTATGGAGCTATGGCAGCCTAGTTATGGAACTCCTCACAGGGAGAGTTAGCCTTGTCTCGGTTCCACAAGACAACAGAGCCGTGGACCTTTGCAGCTGGGTTCACCGTGCCGTTCGGGAAGAGTGGACCGCTGAGATCTTTGACTTGGAACTCATGGTGCAAAGAAGCGCGATCCATGGGATGTTGAAACTGCTACAACTAGCGGTCCGCTGTTGTGACAAAGTACCAGAAAAACGACCGGATATGAGTGAGGTAGTACGAGAGGTCGAGAGCATTAAGCTGGTCCCTAATGTCGATTCGGAGAGTGAGGAAGATTTCTCGCTTGACCGGTCACTGACCGATGATTCAATGTCTGCAACTCCATCAAGATGATTACAAAATCTTGGCCCATCATGATTCTACGGACCTTCATTTCAAATTTATGATTTGGATGCATGATGTAAGACCAAAGGAATTCAAGAACGCAGGCATAATCTAAACTTGTGGAAATTGTGACAGTGAAAAAGATGTTTTATTTGGTTGATAATAATAATAAGTTGGATTGTATTAGATCATGTAATTGCACCAAACCGGCCACAAAAAACAATAACTTACGCTTACTCATGTATGTTCAAATAGATCTCTATACTTTTTGTATTTACATTTATCCATAGAAAGATAAATTCATTTCCTTCTTCTAACAAAAACACCATAGCTAGCTTTAATGATATCTTATGCCTATGGCACATCATAGGTTATAGATACCACGTTGTCGGTGGTCAGGCATAGATATAACGCCATCCCTAACACTCGCGCCTTATGTAACATTTATCTTTTATATATCACTATTTTTCGTGAACAAAATCTTACGTTCCATTATACTCGCACATCCACATGTTTTCACTTCCATTTCCACTCGCACATCCACATATTTTCAGTTGGGTCTCACTTTGTACATTAATATTTAATTTTTAAATTATCCAAACTATGATTTATTGGGCGATAATAATCCATATTATTAAATAGGCTAATAATAATCCCAACTTTTAGTTTTCTTACCAATGGCAATCCAAGTAGTATAGTTTTTATTAATTTCCCCTTTACTTTAGCTCGTTTTTCGTTCCATTATATTGTGTGTCTTCGTATTTCATCAGAGCAAAATCAAGTGCAAATAAACTGTAAACAAATGAGTAACTATGCTACTAGGATTGCTCTTAACAACGTAAATAAAAGTGGGGTTATTATCAAACAATTTAATGATATGAATTATTATCGGTCAATAGATAATAGTTTGGATTATTAAAATCCAATTTACCTCTATTTTATTTACATATATAACGGGCATGTTTTTATCCACATTTCAATATAAGTTGTACAGAAATTCAAGTGAAGGAAAGTAAAATATTATATATTTTTGTTCTTTTTTATTTATTCAATTGGTGTTTAGTTTCGTGTATGTGGAGAATTCCTGAAGGGAATTCCACTAGGCCATTTGGTGTATCCTCACGCCCTAGGTGTGAGAACAAACTTAGGAATGTTAATCATCACAAAGCACCACTCCAAGCAGGCGTGAGGGGGGTAACATGTGTGAGACATCATTTTCTAAACGTTGGTTCCTATTGAGCTAACAAGGATCATTTTCTTCATTGATAAATATTGGAAAAAAATCAAGTGATTAGTGTAATCATTTTCTTAGTTTTTTTTTATTAGTAGAGTGAGAGAAAGCGGTGGGCGAGATGACGCCCAAGTAAAAAGACTTCTTCACTTTATGTAGTTGGGTTTGATACTACTCTTAATACTATTTTTTGTTTGAAGAATTACTACCGTACCACATGAGGAATTCCATTAGGCCATCCAGTATGTTTTCTGTTTCGGGTATGAAAATTTCTGTCACACCATTTAGTGAATTCAATTCCATTAGGTCATCCAGTATGTTTTTTGTTTCAGGTATAAAAATTTCTGTCACATCATATAGGGAATTCAATTCCATTAGGCCATCCAGTATGTTTTTTGTTTCGGGTATGAAAAATTCTGTCACACCATATAGGGAATTCAATTCCATTATGCCATACAAACGTTGGTTCCTATTGGCCGGGGGCGTGAGGGCTGGCTTGGAATATTAACCCTAACAAAACACCACTCCAAGCAAGCCTGAGGAGGTGTGAGTGAGCGGGTAACGAGCGTGAGGCACCATTTATTGAACATTGAACCTGGTTGTTAAACAACTGTCATTTTCATTAATAATTTTTTAATAAAAATCAATTGAGCCAAGTGTAACCATTTCTTTGGTTTAATGAGGGTGAGTGAAAAAGGTGAGTCTTATGACACCTGATTGGCAAGCACTTTTTGCTCACCTCACTTGATGGATGACTGGTAAACTCATGGCCTTAGTGTATATAAATATACAAACATAATCTTTTTCTTTTTTCTAAAAAGTCTCAAGTGAGGTTTTACTTTAAGTATTAATAAATAAATGTTAAAACCACGGTAAGTTTATAAGTTTATGGTCATCCGTCTGCGCTTAAAAACTCACCTTTACTTTTGATTGACACAACGTCAAACGGTTGTTTGTCTATCGCCACAGCCACATCCACTTCCCCACATCGCGTGCTCTTAGGTGTCTTTGTTTTCTTTAACACGAGTCATGAAATCTAAATATCAATCTTTAAACCAAATAAAAACATCTAAAATCTGAAAGCAATATTACTGTAGTATATTGGTACCAAAATTGTTTATAACTTTTGCAAAGAATAAAAAAAATGTTGCTAAATTTGTTCCTATGCCGCTAAACTATACTTTTAGATGAACCATGCAAACTCATTGCAAAAAAGATAACTATAATGACAAAATCACAGGAAATCAAACCTGGATCATGTGGAAAAGGTTTGAAGTAGAATTGACAAGTGTCACCTTAGCCTAATTTTCCAATATCCCTTTTCTTCTTCAATGCCTTATGACCATGGTAAATGAATGAATCCACAATCCCTGCAACTGTGAAGATGCCTGAATACAACAAAAAAAATCAAAAACATAGCATTTTGGTGCACCGCTTAACTCAGGATTCATTAAAAGAATTTATATTATAACATTGTTAACCAATATTTCAAAACTATATTATAGCAATTATTTTATTCAAATTTTTTAAATAATGTGATCAAGAAAGGTGTGCAATAAAAACAAAATTTGGGCCGACTTTTAGTGATGTGAGTTGTGACCCCTGTGATGTGTTCTTACATGTTTGACTTGTTAGAAATAAAAAATTAACCAAATTTGACCCATTCGTAACAAAATGGGTCCAAATGGACACCTCAAACAAGATGGCTTGGGATTATGAGAATAATCGACATATACCTCCAACTATTGCACAAATATTCGTCAAGAAGTGTAAGAAGGAGGTTCGTGTTTCTGTAAAATTAACCTGCGCAAACCACAAAAGAGCAATATAAAGAGAGTAGCTAATTTTTACTTCTCTTAATTATCACATCATATGAATGGACCCACACAATGAAATTGCTAAAAAGCTAACACCAGTAGGAGTAGGACCAGTAATTTTGATGTTAACTTTGCAAAAATCATAATAGCTTTGGCTACATAAATGAAACAAACCTTGATTCCAGAAAGGTCATAGAAGAAGAAGACTCCAGAAGTGCATGCAGACGGACTTCCGGTCCCTTATAATGTTCTGTTACAGAAAACTGCAGCATACAAAGTTAACACTTTTTAAAACACAGAAGTTGATCATAACACATCCCCTGTATAAAAGTTCATCATATACCTGATTTGACCGAATAACCGCACCTCTAAGAGGACTGTACACAGTTGGCACGACCTGCAATTTAAACAAATTTTAGATTACATACTTGTATGGAGTGAGTTCAAATGACAGCCATTAAATAACTAGAAAGCAAAGGAACCACTTTTTAGCTTCTAAATGGAGCGGATGAAAAGCAAGAGGTGGTCGTGATTCATGGAGTGAAGGGCATAATAGAGGAGATCTCAGCCTTCCAATCAAATATGAGCCAAGAGAAAAAAAGTGGTTCCTAGTTATTTAATGGGTTCTCATTTGAACCTCCACTCTGTATGTATTTAACTATGTATCATGTATGTATGTACATAGAGAGAAGTGTGGACTCACTGTAAATAACTAACCTTGATGAAATATTGATACATCCCGTTTGGAGTATATTGAAACCAGTGCGCCCTGATAACCATACAAACAGCAATAACAAATTGTTATCAGATCATTAAGTTTAAAAGGGAATTATTTTGAAGTTAAATAGTTAAGACAAATGCTTACCCATCAAGTGGATTTATTATACCAGGATAATGTTCTCCAAAAGATAATTTATTTATCTTGTGACTTATCTGCAATAATCATTAGCACTTTAAAAGTTAAATCAAGAAACTCAGGGAAATTGAATTATGTTGCAAAAATGTATAAGATGGTAGCCTACATTATAACTATCATCTTCAAAAGCCTTAGCATCATGGTGCATATTTGCCAGATGAAAGCTTTTGACAAAGTGAAAATTTCCAGCCACTTTGTTGACCTCTAAAGACCCAAACAAATTGCATCCTTCACCTTCTTCAGCTTTAATCCTCTGAAGAAAACCTTCTCTTTTGCACTAACACCTCAGCAATGTTAACTTTCAACATTGATCAAAAAGATTCACATATACTCTTGACTAAAACAGTAAAACCACAAACCTGGTCAATCAAATCAGGATTCATCAATCCCCAGCCTCTTCTTCGATATGCTTCACGAACCTCATCACAAGAATTACAACATTCAGCTGCTGACTGCATTGTTAAAGAGTTGAAAAAGAATCATGATTTGATCAATTTTTACAGGTTCATCTACTGATGCATTAAAGAAGACATACAATCTCTGCACCATAGCATGAACCACAATATGTTTCATTATGCTGAATCTCCCCACCATGTTTCTGGATTGGCTTCCCAAGGTTAGGGGTACCAATCTTATCTATTCTGACTTGAATCAGATTGCCATTAGTGTCAATTCTTTTCTTTATTATAGCATGTTTCTGCAAAAGCATTGATTGTAATCAAAATGGAGTGAATGAAATAACCGTAAAATGCTTAAGCAGATATACAATATCAAGATGTTGCTCCCCACTGATATCAATCGCATCAAGACTGAGTAGCGTACACGAAACAGCAGGGAATGAGATATCAAACTGCGTTAACAAGATACAGACACGAAATGAGTTCCGAGTCCGTATTGCAATCCAAAAGATTGACATAAACTAATGATGATCTTTACATTTATTTTGAGTTTTTCCCCTCTTGAAGTGTCAACTTCAAGCTTTGTTTCTGTAACTGTTTGGAGATACAAAGCTGTGCAATGCGAAAAGACACCAACAACAGCATTAAGATGTTAATTAGCCCGAGTGACTATGAATAACCGCATAAGCATATGAAATATGAACACATCCAAAGTACATATTTTACTGAGTGAGTGAGTAGAGTGACTATACTTGGCATTGGTTTGTAGTATCCATCCTATTTGTAAAATTTGCTATAAAAAAGAAATAAAAAACTTATTTTGATTGAAAATGACTTTTGACAAAAAGGACGACTTTTCAAAAAACGTTTTCAAAAATCATTTTTCATACTTTCCAAAACCTATTTGTTTACCCTGTATGAAAAAGTTTTTTTAGGATCGCCAAACACATTTAAAAGTTAATAAGTTAAAAAGTTACATGCATTCTTTCACAATTGTTCATTCTATATCTGACGCATGAATGATCATATGATATTGATGTTGATGACAAACTAAATTCATGTAACTTTACATGAAATCGTTAACTACATTGAGGATTATAGAAAAATTTGCGGAAATGATACCGAGCTCGGAGAAAAGAAGGAAGAGCATAGCAACGGAGGAAGCGAGGGTAATAAGACCGCCGGAGAGCGTACGACTGTAGAAATCCTCATTGATTTTAGGGTACGCATCCAGATTCCGAACCCTACTGAAAACTCTGCTCATAATGCCGGAAGAATGCATGTTCAAAATTCCGATAAGACTACAGTTTCTTGTCGATTGTTTTGCATCAAAATCAAAACTCACTCGGGGCGGCGCCGGAAGACGCTTTAGAGCAATATGATGTGATCTCCGGTGAGGTTAGAGGTTGGTTGGGAATCGGGTGGAGGAGACACCACCATCTGTGAATTGTGAGTTTGAATTGCGAGTTTGAATTGCGGTTTTCTGGGGTCAAACGATGAATCGGTAATGGAAATGCTAATCTACGGAAGAGGAAAAATAATATAATCATATCAAAAATATGTTTCATGCTAGCTTACGTAACTTATGTAATTATGCGACTCAGATACTTATATTTTATGGAATAATTGTTAGTGTTTGTGTGAAATACTTATATTTTATAAAATAACTGTCAAACATACAAAAAATTATTGTTTATCAATAAATTTAAAAAAAAACAATGGTCAATCTTTATAAATTTTTTTAATATTTTTAAAAGTAATTGTGAGTGAAGTATAGAGAAAAAATAATGATAAATATATAAAAATATTATTTAATTGAAAAGAAAAAGAAAAAGTAATATTTTTTTATGTTATTATAAGGATAAAGATAAGAAAGTTTGTGAATCCTCTTCACTAGCAAAATGCAGCCGAACGTTAAGGCTGATGAATTTTTTAAAATTGATACGAATATTAAAAACATATAGCGACTATATATACGAAAAGCACGAAAAAGTTACGAAAATGTAAAATATACGTTACGAAATACGTAAGTGAATTCTAAAGAAACAATATTGGACATGGCCTTTGAATATAAGAAGAAACTTTGACTATTAGAACAGATAGCGAACACGACTGAAATAGATGGTGACAGTTTCCTGCGTGACTTCTAGAAGATAGAATTCAAAGAAAAATGTTCCAACGCTGACATGTGCCAACCTGCGAATAGTTGTCGAAAAAACATCCAATAAGAAGAAAGCAATGTTTACGTCGAACTTCTAATCGTTATGTATTTAAATCGGCACACTTCTCATGCACGCGGGTGGAATCATGGTGTGATCCTAGTTGGCACCATGACTAGACATGCCGTTGTAGCGTGGTCAAAGTGGTGAGTAGAGGTGCGAAAAGATAGTTATAGAGTCAGTTTTGGCCTTTCCATAATGGTCTCTTTCATTACCATGGCCATGACCATACCATGACCATGACCATGACCATGACCATGACCATGACCATGACCATGACCATGACCATGACCATGACCATGACCATGACCATGACCATGACCATGACCATGACCATGACCATGACCATGACCATGACCATGACCATGACCATGACCATGACCATGACCATGACCATGACCATGACCATGACATGACCATGACCATGACCATGACCATGACCATGACCATGACCATGACCATGACCATGACCTGACCATGACCATGACCAGACCATGACCATGACCATGACCATGACCATGACCATGACCAGACCATGACCATGACCATGACCATGACCATGACCATGACCATGACCATGACCATGACCATGACCATGACCATGACCATGCATGACCATTGACCAGACCATGACCATGACCATGACCATGACCATGACCATGACCATGACCATGACCATGACCATGACCATGACCATGACCATGACCATGACCAGACCATGACCATGACCATGACCATGACCATGACATGACCATGACCATGACCATGACCCATGACCATGACCATGACCATGACCATGACCATGACCATGACCATGACCATGACCATGACCATGACCATGACCATGACCATGACATGACCATGACCATGACCATGGACCATGACCATGACCATGACCATGACCATGACCATGACCATGACCATGACCATGACCATGACCATGACCATGACCATGACCATGACCATGACCATGACCATGGACATGACCATGACCATGACCTGACCATGACCATGACCATGACCATGACCATGACCATGACCATGACCATGACCATGACCATGACCATGACCATGACCATGCACATGACCATGACCATGACCATGACCATGACCATGACCATGACCATGACCATGACCATGACCATGACCATGACCATGACCATGACCATGACCATGACCATGACCATGACCATGACCATGACCATGACCATGACCATGACCATGACCATGACCATGACCATGACCATGACCATGACCATGACCATGACCATGACCATGACCATGGACCATGACCAGACCTGACCATGACCATGACCATGACCATGGACCATGACCATGACCATGACCATGACATGACCATGACCATGACCATGACCATGACCATGACCATGCCATGACAATGACCATGACCATGACCATGACCATGACCATGACCATGACCATGACCATGACCATGACCATGACCATGACCATGACCATGACCATGACCATGACCATGACCATGACCCATGACCAGACCATGACCATGACCATGACACTGCATGACCATGACCATGACCATGACCATGACATGACCATGACCATGACCATGACCATGACCATGACCATGACCATGACCATGACCATGACATGACCATGACCATGACCATGACCATGACCATGACCATGACCATGACCATGACCATGACCATGACCATGACCATGACCATGACCATGACATGGACCATGACCATGACCATGACCATGACCATGACCATGACCATGACCATGACCATGACCATGACCAACATGACCATGACCATGACATGACCATGACCATGACCATGACCATGACCATGACCATGACCATGACCATGACCATGACCATGACATGGACATGACCATGACCATGACCATGACCATGACCATGACCATGACCATGACCATGACATGACCATGACCATGACCATGACCATGACCATGACCAGACCATGACCATGACCATGACCATGACCATGACCATGACCATGACCATGACCATGACCATGACCATGACCATGACCATGACCATGACCATGACCATGACCATGACCATGACCATGACCATGACCATGACCATGACCATGACCATGACCATGACCATGACCATGACCATGACCATGACCATGACCATGACCATGACCATGACCATGACCATGACCATGACCATGACCATGACCATGACCGACCATGACCATGACCATGACCATGACCATGACCATGACCTGACCATGACCATGACCATGACCATGACCATGGACCATGACCCCCTCTGACATGACCATGACCATGACATGACCATGACCATGACATGACCATGACCATGACAATGACCATGACCATGACCATGACCATGACCATGACCATGACCATGACCATGACCATGACCATGACCATGACCATGACCATGACCATGACCATGACCATGACCATGACCATGACCATGACCATGACTGACCATGACATGACCATGACCATGACCATGACCCATGACCATGACCATGACCATGACCATGACCATGACCATGACCATGACCATGACCATGACATGACCATGACCATGACCATGACCATGACCATGACCATGACCATGACCATGACCATGACCATGACCATGACCATGACCATGACCATGACCATGACCATGACCATGACCATGACCATGACCATGACCATGACCATGACCATGACCATGACCATGACCATGACCATGACCATGACCATGACCATGACCATGACCATGACCATGACCATGACCATGACCATGACCATGACCATGACCATGACCATGACCATGACCATGACCATGACCATGACCATGACCATGACCATGACCATGACATGACCATGACCATGACCATGACCATGACCATGACCATGACCATGACCATGACCATGACCATGACCATGACCATGACCATGACATTGCATGACCATGACCATGACCATGACCATGACCATGACCTGACCATGGACCATGACCATGAACCATGACCATGACCATGACCATGACCATGACCATGACCATGACCATGACCATGCCATGACCATGACCATGACCATGACCATGACCATGACCATGACCATGACCATGACCATGACCATGACCATGACCATGACCATGACCATGACCATGACCATGACCATGACATGACCATGACATGACCATGACCATGACCATGACCATGACCATGACCATGACCATGACCATGACCATGACCATGACCATGACCATGACCATGACCTGACCATGACCATGACCATGACCATGCCATGACCATGACCATGACCATGACCATGACCATGACCATGGACCATGACCATGACCATGACCAGACCATGACCATGACCATGACCATGACCATGACCATGACCATGACCATGACCATGACCATGACCATGACCAGACCATGACCATGACCATGGACCATGACCATGACCCATGACCATGACCATGACCATGACCATGACCTGACCATGACCATGACCATGACCATGACCATGACCATGACCATGACCATGACCAGACATGACCATGACCATGACCATGACCATGACCATGACCATGACCATGACCATGACCATGACCATGACATGACCATGACCATGACCATGACCATGACCATGACCATGACCATGACCATGACCATGACCATGACCATGACCATGACCATGACCATGACCATGACCATGACCATGACCATGACCATGACCATGACCATGACCATGACCATGACCATGACCTGACCATGACCATGACCATGACCATGAATGACCATGACCATGACCATGACCATGACCATGACCATGACCATGACCATGACCATGACCATGACCATGACCATGACCATGACCATGACCATGCCATGACCATGACCATGACCCATGACCATGACCATGACATGACCATGACCATGACCATGACCATGACCATGACCAGACCATGGACCATGACCATGACCATGACCATGACCATGACCATGACCATGACCATGACCATGACCATGACCATGACTGACATGACCATGACCATGACCATGACCAGACCATGACATGACCATGCCATGACCATGACCATGACCATGACCATGACCATGACCATGACCATGACCATGACCATGACCATGACCATGACCATACCATGACCATGACCATGACCATGACCATGACATGACCATGACCATGACCATGACCATGACCATGACCATGACCATGACCATGACCATGACCATGACCATGACCATGACCATGACCATGACCATGACCATGACCATGACCATGACCATGACCATGACCATGACCATGACCATGACCATGACCATGACCATGACCATGACCATGACCATGACCATGACCATGACCATGACCAGACCATGACCATGACCATGACCATGGACCATGACCATGACCATGACCATGACCATGACCATGACCATGACCATGACCATGACCATGACCATGACCATGACCATGACCATACCATGACCATGACCATGACCATGACCATGACCATGACCATGACCATGACCATGACCATGACCATGACCATGACCATGACATGACCATGACCATGACCATGACCATGACCTGACCATGACCATGACCATGACCATGACCATGACCATGACCATGACCATGACCATGACCATGACCATGACCATGACCATGACCATGACCATGAAGCCATGACCATGACCATGACCATGACCATGACCATGACCATGACATGGAACCATGACCATGACCATGACCATGACCATGACCATGACCATGACCATGACCATGACCATGACCATGACCATGACCATGACCATGACCATGACCATGACCATGACCATGACCATGACCATGACCATGACCATGACCATAGACCATGACCATGACCATGACCATGACCATGACCATGACCATGACCATGACCATGACCATGACCATGACCATGACCATGACCATGACCATGACCATTCCATGACCATGACCAGTGACCATGACCATGACCATGACCATGACCATGACCATGACCATGTGACCATGACCATGACATGACCATGACCATGACCATGACCATGACCATGACCATGACCATGACCATGACCATGACCATGACTGACCATGGACCATGACCATGACCATGACCATGACCATGACCATGACCATGACCATGACCTGACATGACCATGACCATGACCATGACCATGACCATGAGACCATGACCATGACCATGACCATGACCATGACCATGACCATGACCATGACCATGACCATGACCAGACCATGACCCATGACCATGACCATGACCATGACCATGACCATGACCATGACCATGACCATGACCATGACCATGACCATGACATGACCATGACCATGACCATGACCATGACCATGACCATGACCATGACCATGACCATGACCATGACCATGACCATGACATGACCATGACCATGACATGACCATGACCATGACCATGACCATGACATGACCTGACCATGACCATGACCATGAACATGACCATGACCATGACCATGACCATGACCATGACCATGACCATGACCATGACCATGACCATGACCATGACCATGACCATGACCATGACCATGACCATGACCATGACCATGACCATGACCATGACCATGACCAGACCATGACCATGACCATGACCATGGACCATGACCATGACCATGACCATGACCATGACCATGACCATGACCATGACCATGACCATGACCATGACCATGACCATGACCATGACCATGACCTGACCATGACCATGACCATGACCATGACCATGACCATGACCAGGACCATGACCATGACCATGACCATGACCATGACCTGACCATGACCATGGACCATGACCATGACCATGACCATGACCAGGACCATGACATACCATGACCATGGACCATGACCATGACCATGACCATGACCATGACCATGACCATGACATGACCATGACCATGACATGACCATGACCATGACCATGACCAGACCATGACCATGACCATGACCATGACCATGACCATGACCATGACCATGACCATGACCATGACCATGACCATGACCATGACCATGACCATGACCATGACCATGACCATGACCATGACCATGACCATGACCATGACCATGACCATGACCATGACCATGACCATGACCATGACATGACCATGACCATGACCATGACCATGACCATGACCATGACCATGACCATGACCATGACCATGACCATGACCATGACCATGACCATGACCATGAACGACCATGACCTGACCATGACCATGACCATGACCATGACCATGACCATGACCATGACCATGACATGACCATGACCATGACCATGACCATGACCATGACCATGACCATGACCATGACCATGACCATGACCATGACCATGACCATGACCATGACCATGACCATGACCATGACCATGACCATGACCATGACCATGACCATGACCATGACCATGACCATGACCATGACATGACCATGACCATGACCATGACCATGACCATGACCATGGACCATGACCATGACCATGACCATGACCATGACATGACCATGACCATGACCATAACCATGACCATAACCGGTCGGTTGGTCAGTTATGGCAGGTTGGTTAACCATCCGTTATGGGAGTTTCAATTAATTTTAGTTAATCGGAGTTACAACATATGCGGTTGTCTTTTGGGTACATTTCTTATAAAATTTTAAGACTTACTTACACAGCCTAAAAGAGAAGATGCGCTACTAAGAGGGGGCCAATACTTGGAACTGGTCACACTAACGAACAATGACATAACCTTCATGACCGAATTTCTTCTGTTACCAGTATAGAGGTCGTAGAATAGAAGAAAATCTTATACATTACTAGTTATTTATTCTACGGTTAAATGACAAAATTTTGAATAACAATCAAATAATACTTTTGTTTTAAAGCATTTAGTATTTAGTAACAAATTATAAGTGGTTGTGATTAAAGGATATGATACGGTTATAAGTGGTTGTGATTGAAGGATATGGAAAATTTACTGTTCAATCTGTATTTTTAGAAAATATTGTTGAAAACCCTATAATGTTTTAATATATTTTTAAGTCGTTGTGAGTGGGGGAGAGAGAAAAAATAATGATAAATATATAAAAACTATTATTTAATTAAAAAGATAGAGAAAAATAATGTTTTTAATGTAATTATGTGGATAATGATAGAGAATGGTTGTAAATGCTCTAACAATGATATACTTGTAATTTTACTCAAAATTTAAGACACTTAATATAACTTTTTTACACATAAAATACAATTTTATATACAATAGTTTCTAATTTGCACATATTTAATAAATTTATTCCGATTAATACATATTTTTATTTATTTATTTTAAGTAGTATCTATTTTTATATATTTTAAATTAATATTAATATATATGCATTTATATTTATATTTTTATAACATAATACTATTTAATTTAAGTATTCATTTTTATTTAAACAATTAAGTATATAATCACTAATATTTACATATTTATAATGATAATAATAGCTAGATATATTAACATCTAAGATAGGTTAGAAAAAAGGCTCGATAATACCCGTCACAACACTATATATAGCAAATAAAAAAATTATGAGTAGTAAAGGTTTAGGTTTTCTCAATGTAATCATAATATTTATTTTTCTCCAAACTAATAAAAAACCTACTTTGTTTTTTTATAATTTTATATTTAAACCTATAAAGATTTTTTGAAACCAGCCACAACACTTTCTTTCTCTTTGTTTTTTTTAAATTGTTACCTAATCATTTAATATTTTTTAAACTTTTACATTTAAGCTTTCAATTTATATCAATTTATATTAATCACACTGAACTTTTTTTAAATTTATACTTAATCTTTTAAGTTATATCAAATTTACATTTAATCACCTAAACTTTTTCTAATTTTACTTATGCCTTTAAGTTATGTTAAATTATCTTTTAATCATTTATAATAGAGCTTGTTAATTAGAGTAAAGTTATCATTTACGCATTTATTTATTTTCTTCTTTTTGTTTAGGTATTTATATTTTTATATATTATTCTATTACATTTTGTATTACTGTTTTCACAAGTAATCTTTTTCAGGTGGTTACTACCAACGTATAATTATCAGAATTAAATATTTCAACTTTTTATAACCCTCGCTGCATAGCGAGGGTCACGCCCACTAGTATATATTGATAATTCTTTTAAAATAACATGTATATGTAATATAGTGATACACTGCATGTTTACTTTATTATATGAAAGTGATAATATTTAAAATAACCATAAATGGTTTATTGATTAATCACAAACTTCAACCTCAACTATAACCATTGGTTATATCGGTTTTCGGTTAAATGTGACTCGAGTATGGTTCATGTTGGGATTAATAAAGGATGAAGCTATCAAACAATCTACTCATACTAGCTCTTGCTTTCAAGTCCAATCTACTGATCACAATTTTTAACTAAAACTTTAACTTCGGATTCCATATATTAGCAGACACACCATTCTACTAATAAGCAATTTGTCTCTACTCAGTAGCAATCTTTTGAAGGCAAGAAGATTCATGGTCAAGAGTAGTGGTGCGGTCATAAACCTGCAGCCACTGAAGAATTGTGTTTCTTGTATTTTTGTATCAAATAGTATTAACACTCGTGGTATGGCATAATGTGTGAGATCAATGGTAGTAATATGCCATTGATCCTAAACCTAGAATAAACGAAAATATTGATTATAGTATTTAGCTTTCATAGTATAAATACCTCACACTTGTATATTTTGAGGTTACATGTTTTGTCTAATTGACTTGGTTGTTACTTGTTTGTAAGCTTTAAGCAATGTAAGTAAAGATTACTTTGAAGGATTTTCATCTTTTCATCTTATATTCAAGTAATGTATGTGTGTTTCATTGTCTAGAAATAGTTAGTAAAGATTTCGCATCTACTATTTGTTGTTTCAAAGAAAGTTTTTGTTTCACCCGATCGAACAGTTATATCAGGACCTTGCGTAACACCTTGATAATTATGTACATAAAATAATAACTCTGGAAAATTCAAGGTTATAATGAACTTTTTTGGCGAACTAGGGTTTTGACCCTAGTCACGGACAAGGAGCTTAATGGTCCGCCATAGATTGAATTAGGGTTTCAAGGTTGTGGATAGCATACCAGACCGCTATGCTATCTTGTAACGGTCTATGTGTTCACCAAGCAAAACCCTCATAGAATGACATGCGGTATGCTGACGAGGACCAAGGGGTGACACGTGCATCCTAGAGTGACACATGTGTGATAACAGGGCTTTGAAAGTGACATGTATTGACATGTGTCATTTATGATTGGCCGAGAATATTCTTAGGCGCCTAGGTTGCGTCGAAGACCACGATCCTCTTGGGTGAGGGTCCGCGATGGTGGGCCAAAATAGACTAATAAAGGCCTACACTTTTCAATCGAAAAGTTAAGATTTTCAAAAATTTTCTTGATGCATATACCCATGCTATACCTTGTTTAAGCTAGTATAATACCCCTTAAGCTCAAGGTGTATCTGTGAAGATGTTGTTAAGGTTCTATAAGTTGTAAGTCGCGATTCTAAGCGACAATAGAGTGAACTTGTTTCCTAAACTTCATTTGCATGTTAATATATACAAAATATTTTTTAGCATGCTTATGAAATCTTGATTTGTTGTCTGCATTGATAAAACAAACATGTAAATATAAGCAAGGTTTTAAGCAATCATAACACAATATACGTATATCGATCGAGGATACACACAGTGATGGGTAATTATGTGTTATGCCACAATACGACTGAATTTATTTCAACATATACGAACAGGATGGGTTTAGTGTATACCAGCTACTCAGTATGGGTCTTGTTAATAAATAAGACAACTAAAAAAACATGTTTCATTGACTACATAACATATACCGTTTAAAATCATACCTATAAGGAATATACTTAGAGGCTGATGTAACCAAAGACAACTAGAGCTCTCAGCATGCACATGTAAAGTACAAGAAAGTTGCTTTAAAAGATTTGATACAACTCAGTGAATTATGCTAAGTGTCAAATCTTCTGAAGCTAAAGATGAAGTCTTTCGAAGCTTTAAAGACAAAGTCTTCCAAAGCCAAAGAATTATTTCTTCCGAAGACAGAGAAGACATGCTTTTTCTGAATCACTTTTTGACAAACGTTGAACAACTTTCCGCTACCACTTCTGATAGACTCACTACCTTATATGAGTTGGTGAAAAATTCATACTTTTGGCAAACTGTAGATTAAGGTCTTTTGTCTGTAACTTTACTTTTATACTTTTATCCTGATAAGACTGTTAGCTATGTCATGTCATAGTCACAAGTCAAAAGGTAATCTGTCTGTTGACTCTACATTATTGTCTATATTAGTGTTTCCAGCTGGCCTTCAAAGTATGGTCGGCTATATGATATAGTATAAAGTATCTAAAGTACTTGTATTTCTAATTAAGCTTTATAACACTTGTAAGCACTTGATAGCAATATACATCATTCTTGAAAATCATATTTAAGTCTTTTTGTTTGTTGTTCTTACTAGTTGTGTTTATTGTTTCATCCTAACCGATTCCCTATATAGATAAAGACTAGAAGGCAAGACTGTTGGTCAATTGGATGTTGAGATAGGCTGAAGGCCTAGTAGTTGAGCCTGTGAACCTTGAGACAGGAACTGCTTCAGCACCCATTACCCTCAGTGAGACAACAACTGGTAAAGGTGTCTCACAACCTCTCTCTAGCCAGAGCTCAAGTGTAACACCAATGAATGAAGGTCAAAGCTCTCTCCACCTCGAGTCACACAGGCCTGTGATTGACAAATGGAAGAGAAAGTTGACCTATGAGGAGATTGAGTAGGAGAGAGAGAGACAGGAAGAGGAAGCTAAAGGGAGAAAGTTCAAGTGATACCCATGGCTTCATAGAAGCTACAATTAGGGCTGCCCCCAGGCCAAACACTCAAGATGATAAGTTAAGGGCAGCCAGGTTGAACTGTTTGGGATAAGGAACTACAATATAGATGAACTTATTTCTCTTCCCTTAGAAGAGTTAAATGAACTGGCTGACATTGAATTGTCAAAAGAGTGAAAGGAGGCTGAGGATGCATAACTGCTCCTCAAATTAAAGAAGAAAGGAGAAGAAAGAGACTCTATAAAGCTCCTACTCTTTCTATAGTTCTGGAAAGTCCTGTGAAAGAGGTTATGGCTATTGAGCAACAAACTTAGGTACGCAAGGAACAAGACATGCAAAACATGATAACCTATATGAGTGCCACATGCCTCTATCAAGCAGCAGCACTTCTTCCCTTATCCTATGAGTATATAGAATTTGAATACCTCAAGTAGATTGAGCAACAAATGCTAAAAGAGCAAAAAGCTTCTAAGAGGAAGATGAGGGAAGAGGCTACAAAGGCAAGAGCCACCATCAAAGCAAATATGAAGAAGTCTGCTGATAGGCAGAAGATGGTGAGCTTCTTAAAGTTGTATGGATTCTCTGGAAGAAGACTTGATCCAAAGTCTCTATACACCGTAGATGAGCATATCAGAGTGATCAAGCAGAAGATCAAAATGTGTGAGCTGGTTGCTGCACCTGAAGTTGAGGTCATGGTTGAACCACAAGAGACAACACAAGCTGGACCTAGTGTTGCATCACATCCAACTTTATCTTCTGATCCATAGCATGGTTCTGATTCTTCTTCTGAACCTGTGAAGGACAAGGACCCAACTAAGGAAAACAAACAAGAACAATCTGGTACTACAGGTAAGTCTCATCAGTTAAAATACAGAAAGAGGAAAAGGATGGCCATAAGAAGGGACAAGAAGAAGAAGAATAAATCCAAGGCATCCACCTCTACACCTCAGGATGGGTCAAAACATCTTAAGGGTACTCAGGAAGAGGCTGCTCAACAAAGTTCACTTATAGTAGAGCATCTTGCTATTGAGAGAGTCTGAGAGATCCTGATCAACTGATGATGAAGGTAATGGTCTTGATCCTGATAAGGACTGTCAACAGATGAAGATCAAAGCTCAAAGGTCTATTTAGTTTTGGTAGAATCAACCTAGGGGGAGTTTGCAAGGAATACACTTAGAGGAAGATGCAACCAAAGAACAACTAGAACTATCAGCATGCAAATGTGAAGTACAAGTAAGTTGCTTCGAAAGATTTGATACAACTCAGTGAATTTTGTAAGTATCAAATCTTCCGAAGCCAAAAGACCAAATCTTTCAAAGCCTAAGATGAAGTCTTCCGAAGCTTCAAAGACAAAGTCTTCTAAAGTCAAAGACTGATTTCTTCCGAAGTCGAAGACTGATTTCTTCCAAAGTCAAAGACTGATTTCTTCCAAAGTCAAGACTGATTTCTTTCGAAGACACAGAATACATGCTTTTTCTGAATCACCTTTTGGTAAAAGCTGAACAACTTTTCGTTGCCATTTCTGATAGACTCACCACCTTATATGAGTTAGTGAAAAGTCCATACTTTTGTCAAACTGTAGATTAGGATCTTTTATCTGTAACTTTCTACTTTTTTACTTTTATCCTTTTATAATAGATAAGGATGTGAGCTATTGCATGTCATAGTCACAAGTCACAAGTCAAAAGCAATCTGTCTTTTGACTCTACATTGATCTTGTTGTCTAGATTAGTGTTTCCAGCTGGTCTTCAAAGTATGGCCGACTGTAGGATGTAGTATAAAGTATCTCAAGTACTTGTATTTCTAATTAAGCTTTATAACACTTGCAAGAAATTGAGAGCAATATACATTATTCTTAAAAACCATATCTGAGTGTTCTTGTTTATTGTTCTTATTAGTGTTTGTTGTTTCATCCTAACCGGTTCCCTATTTGATCTGTTAAGTGTTTTAAGTCTATCCTTATTGTGAAACTGTTGCATTGAACCCCCTTCAACGGTCCTATAATACCTTTTCGATAAAAATATAAACTTTACGTTTGATATGATAGAAATTTTAAATTATAATAACATATGTACGCATATCAGCCCATAACAATTAAAGTTATTAAAACATGAGAACTTATTAAAACATGAGGATCTAGAACTCACCTCTTAAAAAACACATTAAAACCCTAGAACAAAGTTTCTTTTAGTTGAGATCTAAGCACGCGCACATAAAATGCACTCTTTATCACTATAATTCATTTATGACACTAACATAACACACCCTAGCTAAGATATATGTATAAATATGTAAAAAATCATACCTTTTGGTGTTCTTTCTTTACTTTCTCCCCTGGCTTAGATCTAGGCATTATTATGTAGAAATCCATACTATTTGTGTTTTTCTTGATTTTCTCTCTACCTGTGCTCATTTTCTTTCTACCTATGCTCGTTGAGACCTGTGCTCATTTTCTCTCTAGACGTGATTTAGAATGTTTCATATGCAAGAAAAATTAACCGGGGTGACTCTTTTTCTTATATAGGGGGTTTTAGGGTTGTTTTATAATAAACACACATCTTTCAAGTTACCTCTGTCAACTTGTCACATTTTGCTCAAAACTTGATTTTAACTTATTTCCTTTATCTTTCTTTGAAATTTCAGGTTTCCAACACTCCAAAACAAAGGCGCCAACGACAACATGGTAACAACAATTAACTTATCTAAATAACAATGTCATTTCAACACTAACCACCGAGTTTTACAAAATATCAAACTCAATACATGTGCCATAGCAAGTATCGCTGACATACACGAATATCAGGGTTGGTTCTACATCTTCTATTCTCTAAGCACAAAAGAGCATCCACATACGAATTATTTCGTTTCTGAAGACCCCATACCCTCCATGAACCGTATTCATGTAAGCAACAAATTGCTAAAGAATACTCGTCATAGTCTTTGTGTTTAATTGTAAGGCCCCGAATCCAGAAACCTCACAAATTGGCCATTTTACATAAAACCTTATTTTTAGTTCAAAACTGATAAAGTGCTATTGATTAAAGCAGCGGAAATATGAAAAATGTTAATTACATAAATAAAACTAAAGCACCAACTTAGAGTCGAACCCGGATTTGTGCTAGAATTTCTTTATTTACAAATCATTGTCTTAACAACATTTACTCCTTTATTATTACGCAAAACATAAAAGCTGGTTGAATCTTTACAGGATGCCAGTCTTCACCCTCCAAATAGCTCCTAATCAGATCCTGCCCTAAAACTTGATTTACCTGCCAAACAATCTAACATACATACAAAAGTCAGCTTCGCTGAGTGAGTTCTAGTTTTATATAAATAAGAAAATATAATCTTTTATCCTTCATATAATGAACACGCATACATCATACTACAAACATTACTTGCATCACATTAGGCACGTTCATTACCTTTCATTCTTTCATTACGTTTCACTTTATCATAGGCGAGATTGCACAAAGCAAGATCTCTATGTTGATTGACAACGAATGTCAATCCCCGTCGGTACACGTTATCCATGGTCGCTACCCCCGACGGTTGATCGATCCCCGTCGGTACACATCTTCACGGTAGCTTCCCCCGACAGTTGATCCACACTGCTAGGCACATAGCCCGCTCATGAATACGGATCCATCATCATACATCAGACTCACATAAGTGAAGTCTATCATAGTGCTTGCAAGACTTTTCATCATCAAACGGGCCCGGGGGTAACATTTGTTAAGTTCTACTTCTCATTAGTATCATCTTTCACTTAATATATATAATACTTAACTTATTAAGTACACACATACCAAGTACTAGTCATCATAACGCGTAACCGTATCTATTTAATTGTCACATTTTTCTTTAAATCATTCTATCTATAGGCAATAAATATACGTAATTCACAGTTATTACTTTATCAAATCATATAACGAATTATTTAAAAATAATCTTAGTTATAAATCATATGGTATGTATGTCGTCCCCAAAACAGTAAAGCATGTATAAAAGAAGGGGATCTAGAACTCACCTAGGTAGCCGGAAGTCGAAACCCTAAGAGAAAATCCAAGAAGCACCACATTGTAAAGCCAATTTCGCCAAGCCCTCCCCAGCGAAACTACAGTTTCGCTAAATCCGTTCTTAGCGAATCTACTCTTTGCCCGACAGATTCGCCTAACTTTCGTTAGGACTTTGGTTATTTCACCATTTATCATCATAATTTATAACATCCCCCTTTATCATTCTCATATCATCATCATCACATAAACATCATTGACACTACCAACATAATGAGCCGAAACCATAATCGTCTAAACCTTCTCAGCGAACTTATATGTTCGCTTTATACATCCCAGCGAAACTATTCTTTTACCTAGCAACTAGGCACGGGTGTGAACTCTCGTTCACAAAGTCTCCTGGTACTTAGATAAGTTCTCTCGACGAACAGTGAGCCAGAATCATCATCATCAAACCATCACCATGACATATCTATTGTCGAACCATTATCATAACACATCTATCGTCAATACATTACCATCATCAAACTATAATCCTAATATCATCATCATCAATCTATCATCACCATCATCATCAACTATTATCATTATCACCATTCAAACATCTTCATCATCCTTAATGACATAGAAACTTACACGATCGGTAGAACCCACATCATCTAACCTACAACCGTACATCATTGATCACCATCACGGAACACCATAGCCAACCGCCACGACCACCGCAACAGACAACCGCCATAACCATCATGAACCTGTTGCACATCAAAGAACCAACTAATCGTCACCATACGATCACCATATGCCACCATTGCAATCGCCGGCGCAGCCGGGTCTTCAACCGCCACCAAGGCCCTGTCGTGAGATTCAAATCAGAGAAAAGGGAAGAAAGGGGGTCACTATCGTCACTTCGTGGTCACCATCACCAATAGGCGCCGCCGGAGAGCTGCAGTGAACGCCGCGGAGGTCGACGAGCTTCGACCGCAGTCGCCGGAAAGGGGAAGGGGAAAATCGCTCGGTGGGGAGGGGGGAAGGAGGGTGAGCGGCCGATTAGGAAAAGGGGGGTGTGAGGTTGCTTCTTCTGGTCATCGCCCTGGCCGGAGCATGCTGCCGGAGCTCCGACCGTAGCCGCGAGGGTCGCCGGAGGGGAGGGAGGGCAAATCGCTCGGTGGAGAGGGGAAGGAGAGGGTGAGCGGCCGATTGGGAAGGGGGGGTTAGGGTTATTTTATGGTTTCCTAAATTGTCGATTTTGGTCCCTCAAGTTTCCACATTTTGTTTTCCAGCCTAAACTTGACAAACTAACTAATCTTTTCGATAATAAAATTCAATAATACCATTATTAACATTATTTCGCCACTTAGGTTCATTTTGAAAATTTGGGGCGTTACAAGTCTATCCCCCTTATTTAGGTTTCGTCCTCGAAACCTGTTGGTCCTTATACAATGTGGGATGATACCTTCTCAATCACCACCGATTCTCATGTTGCTTCTAAACACGTTCCACACACACCATAAAAGGTATGATCTTCTTTAGCCGTCTACACATAGCCTTTGCAACCTTTAAACATCCTAACGTATTTCTCTTATGAATCAATTTCATTAATTTAAACATTATGACTACGAACCCTAATTCATGAGTAAGTATATTATCATCTTGTATTTAACCTTATGAACAACATAACCATCGTTCTGCCATGTCGTATTGAATATATATATTTAGTCAGACCTTTGTATGGAACACATGGTTTTAGGTTTTTGACACTTATTGATAACATTATCACCAAGGCTCATGTCAACCTTCCTTATTTAGTTCATGTTCACATTTATTAACTAACTTCTCACTTAAACTTGGTGTCATTTCTTGTGAACCTTACAAACAGCAAGATTATCCTTAGGGAGTACAGAATAAACAATCTATACTAATCGGTCACTCCCATAAGCTATGGATTTTTGACATTATTCTCTAGGAACCCTTTTACATTCCTGCTTCTATTTTATCAAGATCTATCTTGATTTCAAGAACTGTACTTCACATAACTAGAATGCTCGCTCTAAGGACGTTATTTATAAGTTCTCTTTCATTTCTCCTTGACACTTTTGCAAATGTGACCTGTATAGCCTTACTTACTCTTGGAGTTGATAAGTACATCCTCTATAACACTATCACAAATGCATTGAGCGTTAATTATCAATTCATATTCATTAAGTCCATGAACAATGCAAAGGAGCTCATCATGTCCTAACCGGTACTGGAATGTTATCTCTAGGGTATCGCACTCTTTAACCAATAACTATTGATGACTCCTCCTACACTTGGTTCTAAAAAACCTTGCCTCTCACAATTGGTGAAACAGTCTATTAATTCAAGGTCATAGTTATCTATTGTTCACTACCTGTTTATTTAGCTCTCTACAATCCTTACACATGTACCTTCGTTCATTTTTATCCTTTTCAGACAACACCGAAGTATTATATGGGTGCAATAATCAATCTGTCAAAACCTTTATTAAGGGGGTCTTGAAACTATGTCACTAACTCTTTCATTCCTAACAAACAATCGGTACGGTGACATGACTACAAGCTGAGTCCAGGAAGACAAGTTGATCTCAAACTCTTTCTTCTAACTCCGAGAAGGTCCTCCGGGGTCACATTAGGAAGGCACGCTTTGTAGCTACGTCTGTCAACTTTAAGACTTCGCCCTTAGCATCTTTTATTTACATAGGATATGCTCCTCAACCTTGTTTCATAAACTTTTCTATCTCATTATTAGGATCATCCCTGAAATCATGCAATTCTAATTATCATAAGTCATGACCATATTTCCATCATATACAAACCAACGGGTCATATTTCCATGTTGTGCAGTATCAATCCCGTATGCAGCTAGTCGATTCATATCCAAGACCATATTACGTCCAATTAGGGTAGTAACATGCAATCCAGAAGAAGGCCCTAACTTTCCATTACTATTTTACAGTCATTTACAGACTCTTCTATCCAAATAGCTTTATTAAAGGTAGCTCCTACATTATCGCTTTACCTTCTTAAGACATCTCATCAATCATTTAAGCTACCTACAAGATTCGGAATACTAACGTTATCATTCAAGGCAATGGTCCAGATCATGACGAGTATTGTAAGTTTTCATCTCTATCAGTAATTCCTTGACGAAACACCATGCAAGGAAATACTCGTCTGAAGAAACCTATTCCCCTGGAGATCTTGTAACTTAAACCGTTAACTCTTCTCACTTATGAGTTAGCCCATGGGTACAACACTTCTAAATTCCTGGTTACAAAGTCCAGAAATCTATTATATGTTTTTGCTGGTATCGCTGTCAAGTCTCTAATGGTCTCATCGGGGAATCACACACCTCGTACACATCTGTCAACTTTCCACTTCCTATAAGATTCAGAATGTCAATATGGTCTGTCAAGACAAGTTCAGATCATGACAAGTTTCGTAAGTTTTTAATAACAGTGGCCAGTTGTGATTAACTACTTACAGAACTTCTCAAGTCCCAAACCCTCCTATCCCGAACCACGCTAACTTTGAACCTACTATCGCTATTCTATGCATGTAAAGATCACATAAATTCAAGTAAGCACAACAATTAATGTTATCATACCCTATCCTTGATTCTAACTTCTGTAACAAGGCACGACCTATCAGAATAGCATTTACAAGATATTTCATTACCTCTTGGTATGGAGCTTCTTGGACTGGGATCCTTTTATTTGGTCCCATTTTCTGTTTAAGTTTAGGTTTATAAAATTATTTTTCTCCAAATCTCTTAAACGTTGGCTCTGATACCAACTTGTAAGGCCCCGAATCCGGAAACCTCACAAATTGGCCATTTTACATAAAACCTTATTTTCAGTTCAAAACTGATAAGGTGCTATTGATTAAAGCAGCGGAAATATGAAAATGTTAATTACATAAATAAAACTAAAGCACCAACTTAGAGTCGAACCCGGATTTGTGCTAGAATTTCTTTATTTACAAATCATTGTCTTAACAACATTTACTCCTTTATTATTACGCAAAACATAAAAGCTGGTTGAATCTTTACAGTATGCCAGTCTTCACCCTCCAAATAGCTCCTAATCAGATCCTGCCCTAAAACTTGATTTACCTTCCAAACAATCTAACATATATACAAAAGTCAGCTTCGCTGAGTGAGTTCTAGTTTTATATAAATAAGAAAATATAATCTTTATCCTTCACATAATGAACACGCATACATCATACTACAAACATTACTTGCATCACATTAGGCACGTTCATTACCTTTCATTCTTTCATTACGTTTCACTTTATCATAGGCGAGATTGCACAAAGCAAGATCTCTATGTTGATTGACAACGAATGTCAATCCCCGTCGATACACGTTATCCATGGTCGCTACCCCCGACGGTTGATCGATCCCCGTCGGTACACATCTTCACGGTAGCTTCCCCCGACGGTTGATCCACACTGCTAGGCACATAGCCCGCTCATGAATACGGATCCATCATCATACATCAGACTCACATAAGTGAAGTCTATCATAGTGCTTGCAAGACTTTTTATCATCAAACGGGCCCGGGGGTAACATTTGTTAAGTTCCACTTCTCATTAGTATCATCTTTCACTTAATATATATAATACTTAACTTATTAAGTACACACATACCAAGTACTAGTCATCATAACGCGTAACCGTATCTATTTAATTGTCACATTTTTCTTTAAATCATTCTATCTATAGGCAATAAATATACGTAATTCACAGTTATTACTTTATCAAATCATATAACGAATTATTTAAAAATAATCTTAGTTATAAATCATATGGTATGTATGTCGTCCCCAAAACAGTAAAGTATGTATAAAAGAAGGGGATCTAGAACTCACCTAGGTAGTCGGAAGTCGAAACCCTAAGAGAAAATCAAAGAAGCACCACATTGTAAAGCCAATTTCGCCAAGCCCTCCCCAGCGAAACTACAGTTTCGCTAAATCCGTTCTTAGCGAATCTACTCTTTTGCCCGACAGATTCGCCTAACTTTCGTTAGGACTTTGGTTATTTCACCATTAATCATCATAATTTATAACATCCCCCTTTATCATTCTCATATCATCATCATCACATAACATCATTGACACTACCAACATAATGAGCCGAAACCATAATCGTCTAAACCTTCTCAGCGAACTTGTATGTTCGCTTTATACATCCCAGCGAAACTATTCTTTTACCTAGCAGCTGGGCACGGGTGTGAACTCTCGTTCACAAAGTCTCCTGGTACTTAGATAAGTTCGCTCGACGAATAGTGAGCCAGAATAATCATTATCAAACCATCACCATAACATATCTATTGTCGAACCATTATCATAACACATCTACCGTCAATACATTACCATCATCAAACTATAATCCTAATATCATCATCATCAATCTATCATCACCATCATCATCAACTATTATCATTATCACCATTCAAACATCTTCATCATCCTTAATGACATAGAAATAGTAAGTTTACTTACCGATCGGTAGAACCCACATCATCTAACCTACAACCGTACATCATTGATCACTATCGCGGAACACCATAGCCAACCGCCACGACCACCGTAACAGACAACCGCCATAACCATCATGAACCTGTTGCACATCAAAGAACCAACTAATCGTCACCATACGATCACCATAAGCCACCATTGCAATCGCCGGCGCAGCCGGGTCTTCAATCGCCACCAACAGCCCCTGGTCGCCACCTAAAGCTCCCACCACGGTCACCATCACCGCGGCTTCATCACCACAGAACCACTCACAGCCTCCATCGACTACTACCAACATCGACATCCACCAACACCACTGTCGGCGCAGCCTATTCACTCGGCCGGCAGTAACCCCAAATCACCACAGGTCACCGACAGCCACCACAAGGGAAAAGGGGTTGTAGCTACCGATTCGCCCCAGCCAAAACAACCACCAACCACAGCCGCGACCACCATCACCTCGACAGACACCATCTTCGACCACTATCATCGACCACCAACATGAGCCGACGGGGCTTAGCCGGGAGGAAAGACGACCCAAGGCCCTGTCGTGAGATTCAAATCAGAGAAAGGGGAAGAAAGGGGGTCACCATCGTCACTTCGTGGTCACCATCACCAATAGGCGCCGCCGGAGAGCTGCAGTGAACGCCGCGGAGGTCGGCGAGCTTCGACCGCAGTCGCCGGAAAGGGGAAGGGGAAAATCGCTCGGTGGGGAGGGGGAAGGAGGGTGAGCGGCCGATTAGGAAAAGGGGGGTGTGAGGTTGCTTCTTCTGGTCATCGCCCTGGCCGGAGCATGCTGCCGGAGCTCCGACCGTAGCCGCGAGGGTCGCCGGAGGGGGAGGGAGGGGAAATCGCTCGGTGGAGAGGGGAAGGAGAGGGTGAGCGGCCGATTGGGAGGGGGGGGGGGGTTAGGGTTATTTTATGGTTTCCTAAATTGTCGATTTTGGTCCCTCAAGTTTCCATATTTTGTTTTCCAGCCTAAACTTGACAAACTAACTAATCTTTTCGAGAATAAAATTCAATAATACCATTATTAACATTATTTCGCCACTTAGGTTCATTTTGGAAATTTGGGGCGTTACATTAATTTACATATAATAGATTTCATATACACAATTTTATTTTAAAGCTACTTCTTCATGTTGCTAAACTTTACTACTATTTTTCATTTAATGTAATATATTAAACTCATTTTTTTAAGTTTTAGCAGTACTGTAATATATTTGATTTAATGTTTGAAGGTGTATATTACTTTCACATGCTAGTGTTAACGTAACATTTAGTGACATGACTCAACCACAAAAGCAGTGCTTTTCAACAAGGCGATGAACAACATCTTAAACATCAGTTGCGATGACATGGTGGTACTATCTTTTTATGAAGGAAAACTTTTATGAAGCTTAATAGAAAGGTTGCTCGAATAGTAATTTTTTGTGAAGCTTAAACCATCACTTTTGTGAAGCCAGAAGCTCTATCTTTTTTTTAAGCCCACTGAAAGTGAGAAATAGATAACTGCAAGCTGCAACAACAGTTGACGACGGTTGAAATCTCATCGAAGTTGGAGACACACCTAAGCTATAACGAGGCATGCCATGGAGCCCGAATTACTGACATTAAAAAAATACTAATGATGTATGAGATGCAGTTTTTGTATATATGAAATGAAGTATATTAATAAACAACACTTGAACAACATAATAACATAACAACCGAAAAAATATACACGCTGCGACGCGCGGACATAAGCACCAATGTTGTAAAAATTTTAAGACTGTTTGTAAAATATAACATGAATTTATCTATGCTAATAAAAGAAGGTTTTTAGAAGCCACATAGAACAATTCTAGGTAGAACAATTCTAGGTCTCCTAAATTTTATTTTTCCGTTTCTCTCTCTTAATAAATATCACATTAACTACTATTATATTACTTAATTCTTTTTCATATCAAAATTTTTTATTAAATTAAAAAAGAAATCTTTCTACAAATACAATTTCTAAAATATTTTTTTATAAATTAAGAATATGTTTTTAAAAAAAATCTATATATACTAATAAAAAAAATTTTTAGAAGCCACATTGCATAATTCTAGGCCTCCTAAAAATATCAAACTTTTTAAAAAATACAATATATTTGATACCTGTGTTTTCTAAAAAGATAAAATTCTTATGAAACAAAAATAATTAAAATTCAAAGTTTAAAGAAATTATTAAAAATGACATTTATTAAAAACAATTTGTTTTAAAACGGTTTATTTAAAAACCTATTTTTTTAAAAAAACAAAAAAAATTAACAAAAGTTTAAAAATGACATTTTTTTATCACTTGTATGTAATCATATCTTATATCAAAACATCGTTTTATAATTGATTAACTTTTGTTAATACGTATTTAATATTTATTTATTCAATCCGTGTAATACACGGGGTATTAACCTAATATTATTATAAAAAACTCATAAAAACAAGGATGTTAAGAAATTGTAATTATATTTTTTCTTCATTTCTGAATAGATAAAAGTTTTCTTACTTTTAAACTTCAGAAATATTGCTACTTTTAACTCCTATAAGATTTCAATTTTAATCATGAGCTGCAGAATACAAGCTTAATGCAGAAACACCTCTTTCAAACACTTGAAATTATTTGAAAATATCCTCGTTAACCAAAATGTACAGGAAACAAGCCTGCACACGTTCTGATAAACACAACAAAAAAACGGAATACAGCTTTAACTCTAAGAAACTGGAATAAATAGACAATTTTATGCTTGCAATCAACCAAAACCGTTGACAGAAGACATCACACACACCCAACTACAAATTGAATTGGCTGATTGCGTTATTGAGCGCGCGAGCGACACCCAGTAATCTCAACAATAAAGAGATTAAACTGGTAGTGAACACAGGAAACAACAACATTATGACAGATATTATCAGTCACTTCTTTAAAAGCTTGTGTGAGAAAATCCGCTTTGAATACGGGCTGTTTCTTGAGATTGCCTTGTGTGATTCGATTGCTTTCACCAGCAAGTTATGAAGAGAGCCCTGTTGGAAAACTAGATCATGTTATTGGCTACTGATTTCAATGCATTTACCTATGAATGAGTCGGTGTGTGCTATGTCTGAACATGAGAAAATAAAGATGGCTAAAAGCGGATCAAACGGGTTGAAAGTTACGCATAATGGTCTAAAAAAACCTTTTAAATTTTCTTTTTTTTTTATAATATGAAAAGATTATTCTTATTGAAATAATGTGGTTTTCACAGAATAATTGTTGATGAAAAGATAATTTTTTTGACAAAAGCATTTCAAACCAACTCAATTCATCCCGACTTGTTACTCGACCCATTCATCTTGAGACGGCTAGACAAGATTTAAGTAAATTAGCAAAAGAGATCCAGACCTCAGCAACACGAAGGGCAGTTTGGACAACATAATTGGCATGCGGGTCTTGAAGCAACTGTTCAAAATGAGTAGCAGAAAGCAATTCACGAATGATTTTGGACCTCAAACGGTCATCCAACACCGATAAGCATTTTTCAACGACATGGCTGCTAAACTTTTGTCTTGCAAGATGGACATAATTGCCCTCAAATTGAGAAGTCAACATTGACACTGCAGATGGGATTTGTAACTCCAATATGGATTGTACAACATAGTTTCTGCATGAAATGCACATGAATTCATAGATTGCAGACAATTCAAAACTATTTTACACAAAAGCAATTCTTTTCACAACAAAGAAGACCATGTTATTAGCGTACCCGAATGCATCTTGTGCTAGAAGAAGCCCGTTTGCAGAAATTTCTAGAATGAGGCGTTCTTGGTGCTTGCCGGTTGAGTGATTGATGCATCTTTGCAATACGCAACAGCCGTGTTGATGGGTAGCAATGTCCACACAGAACTTTGAAGCTGCTTCAAATATGAACTGTCACCAAAACACATGAGTGAAAAGATTCATATGCTATAAAAGATTAATCAAAGATAAGTCCTAACCTTATTATCTTCACTACTTAGGCACTGCAAACATCTTTGAATAACATGATTCCCGTTAAGATCTTTAATAAGAGCAAGAAATCCCGGTTCAAGCGCAGAGATAACCATCTTAATTTGTTTCTTGTCTTAAGAGTCTCTATAAGCTTCTGCACAGCTCGTGTCCTTTAACGAACACAGTGTTCTATGTCAAATAAACGTTTAATCAAAGTTTGCTGGAAAACGTACATAAGAAAACAAAACTTACCCATGAGTGTTTAAAGAGATATGAACAAGTTCTCGTGGCTCTCGGGTGACCTCCACAAGAATACACATTCTTTGTTCTTCATTACAAACCTCCAAAAGTTTCTGCATAAGGTAATTCCCAAATGGATTAACCATAAGCTCATTCACATGCCCAATCGTGTCATTAAACACCATCTCCACATGTTTCGGATTCTCCTCATCGAATACTGATTGTATGAAGCGACACCCGTTTTGCTCTTTAGCAAACATATATATGTACCCTTTAACATCAGCTAAAGTGTTACATCTTACAGGTGTTGAGAAAGACCTATGCCCCTTCGAAAATCTACCATTTTCACAAGCACCCACAAACTGTGAATGATTACACTTCTTGTTTTGTCCTCTAAAACTCCCATTCCTCAAATGATTTGCACTTTCACCCTGAATGATCAAACTATCCTCACTAGACTCTATCACCCCACTATGTTGCGCGCGATATAAGTTATCAGAAACAGATAAATCTAAAGCTGGAATTCGACTCTGGTAACTTGGAGGATACCGCGAATATGACATATTTCTATCTAAATTCAATGAAGGATACAAATTTTCAGGAACTTGGATCTCTGGGAAGGCATAACTATGCTGTAACCCGAAAATCGGACTGTCGGAAATGGGATTTCTTGAATAATGAGACTGAACTACAGCACAATCAGAAAAGGGTTTGCTAAAATTGTTGGGATTTGTTTCAAAATACTCATCAATTCTGTTCTTGACATAGGAATTGGGCAAATTTGAACTGTAACTTCTGAAAAGCATATGGGATTTGGGGGTGGGATCATCTTCTTTGGAGAAAAAACTTGAAAAAGAATAAGAACCATTGGATTGAGAAGAAGAAGATGCATTCTGCTTGTAACTACATGAGGGTTTATCATGATACATACCGTACATCATTCCATTGATTGTTTGAGATACAATAGGGGAATAACACTATCATTATCATTGTCATGCGATTGATGATGATGATGATGGGTAAATGATGATGTTGCATGAGGGATCTCATCCAACAACAATTCAAGCTCGTCATCATCCTTCGTTTTCTCATTAGTGATCTCAATTCGCTCAACCATATTCGAAAAAACACACAAACAGATATGTACAACAAAAACTCAATCAAAAACAGAGAACCAGATGAAATTAAACACAAATTAGCTAGAAATCGAAAACACCCACAACCAAATAAACCGATCAATGAACACTCAAATCAAAAACCACATCAAATCACAAGTTTTCGTCATGTGGGTTCGTTTAGAAACAATCAACAATCCGATTAAAGAACAAACACACACCATCTAAATCTTAACATATCGTATTTGAAATTTGGGAAATTTTAAGAGTTTGGTGAAGCATGCAAAGATGAAGAAACATTGTATACACTAATACACATACTGTATGTATGAATAGGGTACACAACACACACACCGGCTTACTTGTATGGTCTCACGCCATAAAAGCTGGAGAGAAGAACAAACAAAAACACACACTCACAGTGAAATTGTGCGAAAAATACAAAATGTTGAGCAGAGAACCCATAAAAACCAAAATAACCCTGGAGATTGAAATCATAAATCATTAAATAGATTGAAAAAGTGGGGATTTCTTATTTCTACATACGAATTTCTCGAAAACCTTTGAATTGTTCATACTTTATGTACTAACAAACAGTTCTAACTTTTTGCACCTTTAACGGCCGAATATCTATTAAAAGGACCAAGTAGAATATTGCTTCTATATTACCAAAATGCCCTTTCTTTAAATAATTATTTCAGGAGGTTTTAACCACTTTGAAGTAAAATTATCTCCCAATATCATAGAAACTAGTAACCTATTATTTTACACGAAAAGGTTTCTCCCAATTGTTGTAGTAAAGTCTGTAATAATAATAACTACATTTTTGCCCCGCGCGTTGCATGGAGTCTTTCGCTTTGATCCCAAATATCAAAACGCAAATGTCAAACACATTGTAACGGTTACCATTCCAACGTAAAATCCTAAAGCATGTAGAAAGGTAAAAAAACCCGCCGCTACGACTCTCACTCCGTCGATAACCTTAACGCCTACTTCGTCGTAACTCGTAAAAGTGATAAAATACTTTTGTCGAGCCCAAAAGAAATATAAGAAAAACATAACAAATCACAAAATAAAAATAGAAAAAAAGTTATATGATTAAACTCTAGCAAGCCCAATTCATGTTTACAAAACATGTGTTTGAGCCGGAAAAAATACAAAACCAAAAGAAAAAAAATAAGAAAAAAAGTTGCTACCTATTTGAACCCACACATTAAGTTATAACATGATATCCTTACCGCTAGAGCAAATGAATTTTAGTTAATAATCTGTTGAAACAATAATATTAATCTATTGTCTTGTTTGACTTTTCCACTAATCCATTTGTGTTTTAAAATATAGTAATAATAATAATATAGTAAATATGTTTAAAATGCATGTACTTACTATATGATTTAAAAAAACTGTCAATTAAAAAGATTAATATTTGATGAAATGATTTCCAAGTGTTCAAAGATAATAACATAGATAATTTTTTTTACTTTTATAAAATATATTAATTATTACCATCTTATTAAAAAACAAAGGGAATGAACAGTACTTCTCAGCCTTAAAAATTGCCATGAACAATGCCCACGTGTTGAGACCAACTACTGCCATGAAACAGTACATTGCCTAC
Source organism: Flaveria linearis (assembly GCA_024085815.1). NCBI lineage: Eukaryota > Viridiplantae > Streptophyta > Magnoliopsida > Asterales > Asteraceae > Flaveria > Flaveria linearis. The sequence continues at coordinate 33,687 of JABSNV010001317.1, read as the reverse complement.
CCCATCTAAAAGGTTTACACGTGTTAAAACTAACTAATACGTGTTATAAGTGTGGTTATGATAGGTTTTATATATCAAACATGAATACTACTTATACTTTCATGTCCACCTTCTTTACTTCACCCCTCTTAACTCTCTCTCTCTCTCTCTCTCTCTCTCTAAATAGTAGACACACATCATGTTTCAAATGATAGATATGAAGAACTGAAGAGTGTCATAGTTCGGCTTGTTTGTATTTAAAACAGACAAAATCAATGGAATGGTGTTTGTGTTTACAAGACTCTGTGTGACATCAACACCAATAAAAGAAATTACGTAAATTACCTTTATATATGTGATGATTGTGCTAATAACTGTTCGGTGATTCTATGAATACGTGTATTTAAACAAGTTTGAGGATATTACTATTTTATTACTACAGTATATAAAGGTAATTTACGTAATTTCTTTATTGGTGTTGATGTCACACAGAGTCTTGTAAACACAACACCATTCCATTGATTTTGTCTGTTTTAAATACAAACAAGCCGAACTATGACACTCTTCAGTTCTTCATATCTATCGTTTGAAACATGATGTGTGTCTACTGTTTAGAGAGAGAGAGAGAGAGAGAGAGTTAAGAGGGGTGAAGTAAAGAAGGTGGACATGAAAGTATAAGTAGTATTCATGTTGATATATAAACCTATCATAACCACACTTATAAACACGTATTAGTTAGTTTTAACACGTGTAAACCTTTTAGATGGGGTAGGCAATGTACTGTTTCATGGCAGTAGTTGGTCTCAACACGTGGGCGTTGTTCATGGCATTTTTAAGGCTGAGAAGTACTGTTCATTCCCTTTGTTTTTTAATAAGATGGTAATAAAAGAAATTACGTAAATTACCTTTATATATGTGATGATTGTGCTAATAACTGTTCGGTGATTCTACGAATGCGTGTATTTAAACAAGTTTGAGGATATTACTATTTTTATTACTACAGTACTAATATTAAGATCGGTTTAAGGATATTACTATTTAAACAAGTTTGGTTTGAGGATATTACTAATTTCAAAAAGTTTGAGGTTATTACTGTAACAACCCCGGAATTTGGGTCTGAAATTTTCCTTTAAATGACCCAAAACAATGCATTAAACATGATCAAGCCCATACAGGTCCAAAAAGGCCCAACAAAGATATGTATATGTAAATAATTATAATAACAAGAAAAAAATAATTATTTTAGATTTAACCCAACTAATTTTTAATTTCGATAATCAAATCCTTTAAATAAATGAAAATGCACAACCGAATGCGAACCAAGTAAAATGCCTATCAAGTTTAGAGTGTATATCATAAATAATAAATGATCAAGTATTGTAACCCTCAATCATTCTAATACCAAAATAATACTTTAACGTGGACAACCTATTAAACCTTCAAATGAGACGCGGGTCGGGATAGCAGTGTCACGTGATACTGGCTAGAGTCCACCTAAAAACTCTAGGTATAAAAGCATCATTTTCCCTTTAGCCCCCATTTGACACCACCACACCTCACACCACTAAAACATACACTTAGGGGCTGTTTGTTTTTTTGAAAAACCTCTTCCCCACCTCTTCATCTGCGCGCAATCGCAGACGCGGGAAGAGGTTTTTACCTCGCAGACTGTTTGTTTTTCGGAAGACGTTTCATTAAAAAACGTCTTCCTCACCTCTGCAGGGAGAAGAGCTGGAACATTCTCTTCACAACCTCTTCTAACATCTTCTGTTTCATTTGAGCCCTAATCTCTTCCCCACATAACACTCTGCTCTTCCCTTCGCTTCTGCCATTCCCGTCGCTTCTGCCCTTCCCGTCCCTTCGACCTTCGACCTTCTCGTCTGCTCCATTCCCGTCGACCGTCCCTTCGACCGTCCCTTCGACCGTCCCTTCGACCTTCCCGTCTGCTCTTCCCTTCGCTTCTGCCATTCCCGTCGACCACTTCTGCCACCGTCGCTTCTGCCACCGTCGCGATTTCCCCGCTTCCGAAGATGATTGGACATGATGCACCGGAGAAGTTTGCAGTTCCTTCCTGATGGATGGTCCCACTGGATGAGATTGTGTTTTTTCGGGTGAACCTACGGCATGTGTTGAATCAGGTGACCTAGGTTGAGTCAAGGTCAAGGTCTTCACAGGTTCTGGGAGCTTAATATTGTTCGATTCATACCAACTTGCAATCAGCACCTTCACAGTGTAATTAGGAATAAGATTAGTGTGGACAAGAGTTTGCATTGTCTTAGGGCAAACAGTGAGTCCAAGATCAAGCCACTTACGAATATGCCCTCGCTCATACGTTTGTCCAGATGCCACAATCACAGGGTCTGTCATGAGTTCAAGTGATAAAGGGCAACAGAAATCAGGAGGTATTGGTACAGGGTAAGAATTTTGGGACTGTGTGGCTTCAATAAATCTATCAATCATATGGCTAACAAGAGCAAGCATTTCCTCGATACACTCTAAGGGGCTGTTTATTTTTTTTGGTTTAGTTGATTAATTTGTTTGTATGATTAGTTTGTTTGTATGATTAATTTGTATATGGTTTGTATGATTAGTTTGTTTGTATGATTATTTGTATATGGTTTGTTGTTTGTATGAATTGGTTTAGTTGATTGGTATATGGATTGTATGATTAGTTGGTATGATTAGTTGGTATATGGTTTGTATGATTAGAAATGGGTTTAGTTGGTTATTATAGTTTGTATGAAGAATTGTGATTTGTTTTTATTGTTTAATAGAAATGGACGAGAAACGTCAATGGTCAAGCGAGCAAATTCAATGTTTGTTAGAAACTTGCGTTGAAAATAAATTTAGTTTAATTACAGAATATTTCAGCATTCTGCAGATGTTAAACAAACAAACAGTCTTTTTCTTGCAGACTGCAGACATTTGGTCCACCTCTTCTGCTGCAGATGTCTGCAGATGTGGTCCGCAGACTGCAGACGTTTCCTGCAGAAAAAACAAACAGCACCTTAGAGAGACAGAGAGAACCGAGAGAAAAAACCCCCCTCTACGGTTCTGGCGACTGGTCGGAGTTCCGGCGAGACTCCTGGCGGCGAGTGAAGGGTGCTCTTGGATAGATCTCGAGCCTGTAGGGATGATGGTGGTGACAGTTTATGTGTACTCATGGCGACGGTAGTGGTAACAATCGAGTTCAACAGCAAGGTGACTAGCGATGGTGGAGTGAGCCATGGTGATGATGATGGTTCGTGTTGAGTGGTGGTGGCAGCCTCTTCTAGCGGCTGGATGACCACCTACAGTGGCGACGCGTGAAGTGCTCCGGCGAGCCCCTGGTGGCGAGTGGGGGTGTCTCTGGATGGATCTCGACCCCCTGATCCCGAAGATGGTGGTAGTGGCTTCGAAATCAAGCAGTAGCAGCTGCTGCGAGTAGGTCATGAAAATGGGGCAGGGGTGACCAGGTCGTGTGGTGGTTCACAGGCAGTAGTGGTGGTGGTTGTCGGCTGTTGGTTTAGGTGGACGGTGACGGTGATGGTTGTGGTGAATAGGAGGTCTCGATGGTGGTTGCAAGTCAGGGTTCCGGCCAACTTCCAGCAGCCCTTAAACATTACGAATTTGCACCTGCATGGGATTATGTAACAGGATCTACAAGTTTTAGGTGAGAATTCGAGTTCCATTTGATAACAAGAGGAGATATATAAGACAATGGTTGTTTTTGTGGTTGCATGTAAGGTTACCACAAGATCTAGAGGTCTGGGGGATTCCGGTGAGCTTCTCCGATGACAAGGCGGTTGCCGCGGTGGCGGTGGTGGAAAGAAGTGGCGGCTTATGGTGGTTGGTGATGGCAATGGGGATCTGAAATATTTCATGGTGTCAAGGTCTCAGCGGTGGTGTTTGGTAACAAGGTTATAAGTTTTGTGTTTTGGTAACACAAGAATGAATGGATCTGATTGTGGTGTGTTTGGACACAGGTAAACACAAAGTTAGCCATGGTCAACCGTGTTTAGGGCTAGTTAATCGAACGGTCAATTGTTAGAGCGAGTGGGTTTAAAGTTCTCTAACCGGGTGGGTGGAAAGGTATAACGCGCATTCATATATAAAGAGTTATTATCAAAAATAAGTAATGGTCGTTCAAATACAATCAGTGTTAATATGTTTACAATATTACTTATGAAATCATACCTAACACAATAGCTTCTAACGTCATCATGTTATTATAAACACTACCATTCATATTTACATCGTTATCAAAAACATTATGATCGTTGTATTACTTGGAAAATCACAACCACAAGTTATTACTAGAAAATGACACGCTAGTGTTATTATAAATATTGCCATATTACAAATTATAACTTTTAATAGCATATATATTATTATTAGTGCTATTGTGCTATTCCTAGCTATTATTAATAATGATACTTATAATGTTTATTTACCATACATTGTGGTTTTAATTGCATTATCAAAATATTAACTATAATTGTTATTGATATTTTTGCACTAGCTATTAGTCCGTGCTAATGTTACTATTGTTGGAGTTATTATTATGTTATAACTACCACTCTTATTAACATGATCACTTAAGATTTTACAAAACTAGTGGAATATTATTTGATTCCGTTTAATTACTCCTAGCAATACTATTAGCTATCTCAATATTAATAAATCATTATTACTACAATTAAAACTATAACCTTATTATTATTAGGATTGTTGATATTACACCTATTTTATTATTAAGCCGTTGCTATGGATGTCGCCATATATATGCATCATGAATAACGAACACATTAATACTATTATTACTTTAACACATATGTTACTCACCTAAAGTCATTATAATCAAAATTATCATTAGCATCATCGTCATCTTTACCATTCTTATTATTATTATCACCATTATTGTTATTATTATTATCACCATTATTGTTATTATTATTATAATTGTCACCATTAACCTTAATTAAGATAACCTTAATGTTATCATCTAAAATATTACTATTTTACTAAGCATCACCATGATATTAGCTATAACCTTATTATTGTGATTACGACAACTAATAAAGCTAAATCTTATCGACTACTAAGAATAATATAGAGAAATTTTAAGAATTATAAAATGACACTAATACTAAAGGTATTATATAATGTGATCTTAACATGACAATATAACTGGTATCGATAATATTGTTACTGATTTTATTATTATAATTATAACTATCTTTATGATATTAACACTATTAACACAAATAGACAAGTCACTAATAATAACATTACTGCTTATTACTATTATTATATATATCTCTTTTTAAGACAAATAATCTTCGACATTAGTATTAGGAAGATTACTTTCAACGCTATTCATAACGATGCCATGATGTATATTAATAACAACTATTATTTGTAATACTAAATATGTTGTTATAACATAGAATGTCATATTTACCATGCTAAACAATAGCAACATACTTATTATCATTATCAAAGTACAAATTTCATCACTCTAAAATATATCAATATCATTGTTATCATTAAAGATAATATCATTGAAACTATCACAACTTTCACCATTAATATAATTAGTCATAAATATTCGTAATTTGTCTAACAATAATAATAATAGTAAGAGATTATAATTGATAACATAAGTATTACTGCCAGTACTAATAACCATAACACATTACTCTAACTATTACACTTACACTTCTAAATGAAGACATTATCTAAGTGAAGAAAGTTACTAAATAAAGAAAACAATTTAATCAAACCCTACACCTTGAAATTTGACACAATGGAAAACATAAAACCTAAAGAGCTCAACCGGACCATAATAACGTTAACAACTAATGTATTCTTAAAAATTATACTAATGAATAAATGTGATTAGGTTACCATTTATGCATGCAAAAGAGCCCAGGTGAGTCTCATGAATCCTTTTTACTTAAACTTTTAGATAGAATACATACTCATTGAAACTTATTTTATGGTGCAATATTACCCGCTCTTGTCCCCCGAACGTGAGCACAATCATTAACTCCATTGGGAGCCGTGTGGTTTGTGGATAGTACTATTTTGGGAATCCCTCGCACACAACGGGCCCTTATGACAGGGAAACCCCCCGTTGAGATTCAAAATCATTGTGTCCTAAATTAGTGTAGATTAACCATGCTTAGTAGGGCACACTTAATCCCATGACAATTAGGGGTATGGGTTAGGGGTGTTTTAGCACTCGGGAGGGTCACCCGGGTCCAGGATTGATTATGGTACATTCTGTCGTGCACCAATAACTTGTTTTACTTACTTATACCTATGTATGTTTATGAATACCATTACTGTGAAAACTTGAGCTCATAAACTTTATGTTGACATGTTTTGAGTATGTATTTCAAGTATTTGTTTGATTAAAAGGGGGAGTATTGTTTAGACTCCCTAAGCAATGGACTTACAACTTGAGAACATGATTGCCTTTCCTTAGAAGACTCATTCTAGAAGGACTATATAAGAATCTAGTCGGGCTAATACAAGGAGACAACTTTGAGGAATAGACGAGAATAACCCTATGACCTTTTCCTATGCCTTAGCTATAACATGATAAGTTGTAATATTGTAAGGCCCCATTCCCGGGCACCCCACAGTTGGTCATTCATCGCACTTCAACATATAATTTACATATACTAAGTAAAATAACGCAGCGGAATTTATAAGTAATACATTCTCATTTCATCATAAAAGCTTTTACAATGCATTACATCGTTGATTTAAATACAAAATACAAACATTGCCTAACTTTGCTATGATTGTTGCGGAAGCATATGAAACCGAGGATTTCTTAGGAAATCCAGTTTATCTGAATCCTCAACAACACAGGGTCATATACAGTGACCTCTAGTATAGAAACATTAAAAGTTCATCATAAAGAAGATTCCTTAAGTAATCCCGTTTATCGGGATCCTTAAGGAACACTTGCACGCAACATAATGCTTGGCAGCATTATCAAAAGGAGAATGCCATCCCAAAAGAGCTGAGTAGCCGCCTCGTGCCATCCTCAGCAACACTACCTGTCAACTGGAAACACATAAAAAGTCAGCGTTGCTGAGTGAGTTCTAGTTTTATAAATAAACATACTTTCATTCATTAAAACCGTTCTTAAATACATGCGGTCACACAACATACGTACACATAGATAATATTATTATTATCTACATCATACGTTCATTAATCTTCCATTTGTGTACCACTCATCGTTATCATTCACGTTCGTTCATTTATTCTTATGAGTCTGTTGCGACAACAAGGCCGCTCACCTCCATACCGATCTCTCACGATCGTACGTTAGCCAAGTCTGTTGCAGCACACTGCTGCTCACCTCAGTGGCAATCTCATGATTGCCTGCTAACCGAGTCTGTTGCAACACAAAGTTGCTCACCTCATTGTCAATCTCAAAGATTGACCCTGTGTGCATCCTTCGGGGTAGCTAACCCGCATCACAGTTGAGCTAACACCTGCCAGGGGTGTGCACCTCCATTCATTTGCTTGCAAGCCTTTCTTACATTCATTCGTTCATTCATTAATGCATGCATTCATTCATTCATCATGTTCCTCTTTCATTATCTTTCACTTTACGTTCTTATTACATTCGTTTCATTCGTTCATTCATTCACGTAAAGTCACGAAATGATAAACATACATCAACACAAGGAACATAGATATTTACAAATCATCAGTCATTACCATCATATAGGGCTACATCATACTTATCATACATACGTCCTACATACACATCTCTCCTCATTCACATCAGCCCTATTTGGGCGATTGAACATACTTCAGTCGCATGGCCTCCATGCGACTGGATCATGCGATTGGGCACCCATACGAATGGGCATACAGTCGTGCGAATGGACCTCCTATCGTGCGAATGAACACTATACGAATGGGCTTCTATGCGACTAACCCTCAGTCGTGCGACTGAACTACTATGCGAATGGACCTATGTGACTAACTCCCAGTCGCATGACCTGTCGTGCGACTGGATCTCCAATCGTGCGACTGAGCCTCAGTCATGCGATTGAATGTCAGTCGTTCCTCAGTCGTACGACTGGCCCTTTAGTCGCCTAGCCCTAACTGGGCAGCGACTGGAGTTCATCCCGAACAGCAGCCGCGACCTACAGCCTTCAATCCCTCTAAACCCATTTCCAGCCAAATTAGCCCTCCTAAACCTCAGGGATTCATACTAGGACATCATACAAGCATATTCAAGTCCTAAATCGTACCTTAAACACATTACTCGAGATTTCACCCAAATGGGTCAAACATACACTTTTTCAAAAACGGGTTTATATGTGTCCCAGCCCCAAAATCGTATAAAAACAAGTAAATGAGGGGTTCAGAACTCACATAATCAAGGAGAAGATGAAGAGCTTCGTTTGGACTGGTCACTCGACAAATCTCGAGCTCGAATCACCACTTTCTCTCTTTCTTTCTCTTCTTTCTCTGTTCTCCTCTCTCTGCTCTTTCTCCCGACTGAAACGTGCAAGTGTGGGGAAGAGGAGAGGGTTGCCCCTCCTTTATAGCTACAGCTCAGTCGCCCGAGGTCCAGGCAACTGGACTTTCAGTCGCACGAACACCATGCGACTGGACCTCCAGTCGCATGAGTTCCATGCGGTTGAACCTGCAGTCGTCCGAACATCTTGCGATTGGTCCTCCAGTCGCATGAATTCCATACGACTGAGACTCAGTCGCATAACACTCCAAAAAGTCAAACTTCCGGGTGTTACAAGTCCACCCCCTTATTTAGGTTTCGTCCCCGAAACCTGTTATTCTTCGAACAATCGTGGGTAATGCTGCCTCATTTCCTCTTCGGTTTCCCACGTTGACTCGGATCCCTTCCTGTGCTGCCATTGTACACGCACAAGAGGAACCACTTTATTCCTTAGCCTCTTCTCCTTTCGATTGATGATCGCCACTGGTTGCTCCACATAGTTGAGCCGTTCGTCTACCTCGATATCCCCTAGTGGGACGATCATATCCTCGTCCGCCAAACACTTCCTCAGATGAGATACGTGGAAGGTCGGGTGAATTCCACTTAACTCATCTGGTAGATCCAACCTATAAGCCACCTCTCCTACTTGAGCAATGATTCGGAAAGGGCCTATATACCTCGGCTCAACTTGCCCCTCTTTCTGAACCGAATGATACCCTTCCAAGGTGAGACCTTCAACATAACCCGATCTCCCACCTGGAACTCAACCGGCCTACGTCGTTTGTCAGCATACGACTTCTATCTGTCTTTGGCTGCCTTCATGTAGGCCTTGATCCTTTTGACTTTTTCAGTCGTAGCCTCGATCACTTCGACGCTCCCCAATTCCTTCTGACCAATATCACCCCAACAAACGGGTGTCCTGCATATCCTGCCGTATAGCATCTCATAGGGTGGCATGCCAATACTGGCATGATAGCTGTTATTGTATGAGAATTCAGCTAACGGAAAGTGGTCATCCCAACTTCCCCCGAAGTCAATAACACATGCCCGGAGCATGTCCTCTAAAGTCTGAATGGTCCTTTCCGACTGACCATCAGTTTGAGGATGATAAGCCGTGCTAATATGTAACCTCGTGCCCATAGCATCATGGAATTTCTTCCAGAATTTGAATGTAAACCGGGTATCATGATCAGACATAATTGACACCGGTACACCATGACGAGTCACAATCTCCTTGATGAAAAGATCGGCCAACCTTTCGGATGAATATGTCTCGCGCATCGGCAGGAAGTGAGCACTCTTCGTCAGACGGTCAACGATCACCCATATAGTGTCATACCCTTTTGGGGTACGTGGCAGCTTCGTGATGAAATCCATGGTGATGTGCTCCCACTTCCATTCCTGTATATCCAAAGGTTGAATCTTTCCATACGGCTTCTGGTGTTCGGCCTTCACTTGCAAACAAGTAAGGCATTTACCCACATACTCTACCACATCACGCTTCATACCCGGCCACCAATAATATTTCTTCATGTCTTGGTACGTCTTGGTAGCACCGAGATGAATGGAGTATCGAGTCTTGTGAGCTTCATCCATGATCTTTACCCATAGATCCCCAAAACGAGGAATCCACATCCGCCCAAATCGGGTTCTAACACCGATCGTGTTTTCACCCAACTCCGCGACCAGACCTCTCATCCTTTCAGAGTTAAGATGATCTTCTTTCAGTGCCTCATCTTGGAACTCTCTGACTTGTTTCATCACGTCTAAGGTCATAATTAGCTGGTACGCCTTCACCCGAATCGGCTCGGGCCTCTTTTTTCGGCTAAGGGCATCCGCCTCCACGTTGGCTTTGCCCGGATGGTAATGGATTTCACAATCATAATCTTTATAAGCTCCAACCATCGCCTCTGCCTTATATTCAAATCCTTCTGCTCGAAGAAGTACTTCAAGCTCTTGTGGTCGGTGAAGATGGTGCACTTTGTTCCGTAGAGATAGTGCCTCCAAATCTTCAGTGCAAAAACCACAGCTGCTAGCTCCAAGTCATGAGTAGGATAGTTAACCTCATGAACTTTCAACTGTCGGCATGCATAGGCTATAACTTTTCCCCTCTGCATTAACATGCACCCCAATCCCGAGTAGGAAGCATCAGAATAAACTACCAAATCTTCACTTCCATTGGGTAACGACAGAACAGGAGCTTGGGTCAATCTCGCCTTCAATTCTTCGAATGCCTTTTCTTGAGCTTGACCCCATACAAACTTTACATCTTTCCGGGTCAACTTGGTTAATGGAGAAGCGATCTTGGAAAAGTCTTGGATAAACCTTCGGTAGTAGCCCGCCAAACCCAAGAAACTTCGGATTTCAGTTGGCGTCTTTGGAGACTTCCATTGCATTACCGCTTCCACCTTTGCCGGATCGACCATCATCCCATCCGGATTTACCAAGTGACCCAAGAACTGAACTTCACGCAACCAGAATGCGCATTTGGAGAATTTAGCATACAACTTCTCCCTCCTTAACGTCTCCAGAACCTCTCGAATGTGACCGGCATGTTCAGTCTCACTCTTCGAATAAATCAAGATATCATCGATGAACACAATCATTGATTTATCCAGCATCGGCTGACACACCCGATTCATCAGATCCATAAAAACAGCTGGCGCATTGGTCAAACCAAAAGACATGACAAGAAACTCGTAGTGACCGTAGCGCGTGCGAAAAGCTGTTTTAGGGATATCCTGCTCTTTCACCTTCAGTTGATGGTAGCCCGATCGAAGATCTATCATTGAAAACCAACTGGCACCCTGAAGTTGATCAAACAAATCATCGATTCTCGGCAAGGGGTATCTGTTCTTCATCGTCAGCTTGTTCAGTTCCCGGTAGTCGATACACATCCTCATACTACCGTCTTTCTTCTTTACAAACAGGACCGGAGTACCCCATGGTGAGATACTCGGTCCAATAAACCCCTTATCTAGCAGCTCTTGCAACTGCTCCATCAACTCTTTCATTTCCGTCGGGGGCAATCGATACGGTGCTTTGGCAACAGGTTGGGCGCCCGGTATCAATCAATCTGGAACTCGATCTCTCGATCAGGTGGCACCCCCGATAAGTCTTCGAGAAACACATCTGGAAAATCACACACCACCGGAACATCGGATAGTTGTGGTGTTGGCATTTCTACATCCTTTAGATAACATAAGAAGGCGCTACATCGACGCCTCATACATTTTCCCGCCCCGCCATTGAGATCATCTTCGGAATAGTCGTGACCCGCTCCCCATAAACAGTTACCGAACTTCCGTCAGGCGCTCTCAAACAAATCATCTTTTTTCGACACACTATATTCGCCTCGAAGTCCGCCAACCAATCCATCCCAAGCACCAAATCAAAACCCCAAAGTCATCGCAAATGGTCTAACCGGAAATTTGTGGCCCTCTAATTCCACATCACAACCCTCTATCACTTCGAAAATCCGGGTAGATTTACCTATAGCAGTCTCTACATCAAACGGTACGTCAACGCGCCTACTACTAACAGGCAATTTGGCACAGAAAGCAGTAGAAATAAAACTCCTACTGGCACCCGATTCAAATAATACAGAGGCTAAAGTTTGGTTCACCAGAAACGTACCGGACACAACATCAGGGTCCGTCCTAGCCTCTTCCTGCGTCATCGTGAATGCCCTGGCGCTTGCCTTCATCCCTCATTCCCCGTCTTCTTCACGCCGGAACTCTCAGACCTCGGATTCTTGCAATCTTTATTCATATGGCCACTTTCCCCACAATTGAAGCACCTCATGCTCTTACACTCTCTAGCCATATGACCAGACTTTCCACACCTAAAACAAACATTCAGCCCCAGTCGGCATTCCCCACCATGCTCCTTTACACACTTACCACACCTCCTCAGTCCCGTACCCGGTGTGACCACACGACGATCGTCCACCCTGGCCTTCTTGTTGCTCGTCGAAGCATCACCCCGACCAAACCTCTTCCCGTTCCAATTTCTGTCACCACCCCTCCTAATACCATCAGTCACCACCACCGCCCTTTCATCATACAATCTCCCAGCCAGGTCCACCGCCGACCTAAAGGTAGCTGGTCGGGCGGCGATCATATGCCTGCGGATATCCGCCGACAAGCCCTGAATATACCCCTTGATCTTTCGCGACAGGGGTGTCACCTGGTCCGGCACCAGATGTGCCATTTCGTTAAATTTCATGGTGTACTGTTGGTGGGTCATCGTCCCCGCCTCCAGCTGCAGGAACTCTCTCTCAACTTTATCCATTTCCCGATGAAGACAGAACTCCTCGATCACCAACGTTTTCAATTCGGACCACTTCATCTTCCCAATGGCCCTACTACCCTCGGCTTGGACCATGTTATCCCACCAGCATAAAGCCGAATCCGTGAAAGAATGGGTAGAGAACTTCACTTTTTGGTCCTCACAGCACTCGCTAATATCGAGGACACCCTCCATTTCTCTCACCCATCGATGAGCAGCCGCAGCATTGCCATTACCATCAAAAGTAGGGGGCTTGCACCTCATAAATGCCCCGTAATTACACCTCATGCTGTTTCATGCACCGGCTCCTCCTCCTCTTCCTCTTCCTCTTCCTCTTCATTACCCCGAAAGAACCGTTTCCGGCCCTAATTGCTCCTGTCTTCCTGAGGACCTATTCCTCTCCTTCCTTTCACCTTCCCTGACAGCCTTAATCACTTCGGTCACCACAGATGGTAAGATCGTCTGCATGACCTGATGTACTTCCTCCACCACTGCCTCTTTTACCGAGGCTTTCAATTGGCGCTTTCGTCTACTCCCACTTGATGAGGGGTCTCGTTTTCCTCGTGAACCACTTTCTCCACCCTAGGCCTTCCCCTTGTGGCTCGTGGTTCAGCACCACGTCCGCCACCACCTCCACCCTGGGAAGCTTTGGAAGATCTACCCCCAGCCATTCTCTATCACACTGAAAGATTGAAACACCAACACGGTCATTCAAGGGAATTGCTCAGTTTAGGTCAAGTATAGTAAGTCCCTAATTACAGTGGCCAGTTATGATTAGCCACTTACTTTACTCTTCGTACCCTGAGCATTACCTGTCCTGACTACGTTAGTATATAGTTCTAACAGTAACACATACACCACATAACATACGCACGTAATACTGGTTAACTTTAAGAAAATACCTGATGGCATGCAACTACTTAGATGGCATTCCTTCCCTTTCTGTCCCATTTTCAGTTTAAGTTTACGTTTATTTTGAAAATTTACTCGTTTCACTTAAACTTTGGCTCTGATTCCAACTTGTAAGGCCCCATTCCCAGGCACCCACAGTTGGTCATTCATCACACTTCAACATACAATTTACATATACTAAGTAAAATAACGTAGCGGAATTTATAAGTAATACATTCTCATTTCATCATAAAAGCTTTTACAATACATTACATCGTTGATTTAAATAAAAAATACAAGCTTTCTTTACATTGCCTAACTTTGCTATGATTGTTGCGGAAGCATATGAAACCGAGGATTTCTTAGGAAATCCCGTTTATCTGAATCCTCAACAAACACAGGGTCATATACAGTGACCTCTAGTATAGAAACATTAAAAGTTCATCATAAAGAAGATTCCTTAAGTAATCCCGTTTATCGGGATCCTTAAGGAACACTTGCACGCAACATAATGCGTGGCAGCATTATCAAAAGGAGAATGCCATCCCAAAAGAGCTGAGTAGCCGCCTTGTGCCATCCTCAGCAACAATACCTGTCAACTGGAAACACATAAAAAGTCAGCGTTGCTGAGTGAGTTCTAGTTTTATAAATAAACATACTTTCATTCATTAAAAGCGTTCTTAAATACATGCGGTCACGCAACATACGTACACATAGATAATATTACTATTATCTTCATCGTTCGTTCATTAATCTTCCATTCGTGTACCACTCATCGTTATCATTCACGTTCGTTCATTCATTCTTACGAGTCTGTTGCGACAACAAGGCCGCTCACCTCCATATCGATCTCTCACGATTGTACGTTAGCCAAGTCTGTTGCAGCACACTGCTGCTCACCTCAGTGGCAATCTCATGATTGCCTGCTAACTGAGTCTGTTGCAACACAAAGTTGCTCACCTCATTGTCAATCTCAAAGATTGACCCTGTGTGCATCCTTCAGGGTAGCTAACCTGTATCACAGTTGAGCTAACACCTGCCAGGGGTGTGCACCTCCATTCATTTGCTTGCAAGCCTTTCTTACATTCATTCGTTCATTCATTAATGCATGCATTCATTCATCATGTTCGTCTTTCATTATCTTTCACTTTACGTTCTTATTACATTCGTTTCATTTGTTCATTCATTCACGTAAAGTAACGAAAAGATAAACATACATCAACACAAGGAACATAGATATTTACAAATCATCAGTCATTACCATCATATAGGGCTACATCATACTTATCATACATACATCCTACATACACATCTCTCCTCATTCACATCAGCCCTATTTGGGCGATTGAACATACTTCAGTCGCATGGCCTCCATGCGACTGGATCATGCGATTGGGCACCCATACGAATGGGCATACAGTCGTGCGAATGGACCTCCTATCGTGCGAATAAACACTATACGAATGGGCTTCTATGCGACTAACCCTCAGTCGTGTGACTGAACTACTATGCTATGGACCTATGCGACTAACTCCCAGTCGCATGACCTGTCGTACGACTGGATCCCCAGTCGTGCGACTGAGCCTCAGTCGTGCGATTGAATGTCAGTCGTTCTCAGTCGTGCGACTGGCCCTTCAGTCGCCAAGCCCTAACTGGGCAGCGACTGGAGTTCATCCCGAACAGCAGCCGCGACCTACAGCCTTCAAATCCCTCTAAACCCATTTCCAGCCCAAATTAG
This sequence comes from Flaveria linearis, assembly GCA_024085815.1. Lineage (NCBI taxonomy): Eukaryota > Viridiplantae > Streptophyta > Magnoliopsida > Asterales > Asteraceae > Flaveria > Flaveria linearis. The sequence goes on along the minus strand of JABSNV010001317.1, from coordinate 18,310 downwards.
CCCTCCTAAACCTCAGGGATTCATACTAGGACATCATACAAGCATATGCATGTCCTAAATCGTACCTTAAACACATTACTCGAGATTTCACCCAAATGGGTCAAACATACACTTTTTCAAAAACGGGTTTATATGTGTCCCAGCCCCAAAATCGTATGAAAACAAGTAAATGAGGGGTCCTAGAACTCACATAATCAAGGAGAAGATGAAGAGCTTCGTTTGGACTAGTCACTAGACAAATCTCGAGCCCGAATCACCACTTTCTCTCTTTCTTTCTCTTCTTTCTCTGTTCTCCCTCTCTCTCTGCTCTTTCTCCCGACTGAAACGTGCAAGTGTGGGGAAGAGGAGAGGGCTGCCCCTCTTTTATAGCTACAGCTCAGTCGCCCGAGGTCCAGGCGACTGGACCTTCAGTCGCACGAACACCATGTGACTGGACCTCCAGTCGCATGAGTTCCATGCGGTTGAACCTGCAGTCGTCTGAACATCATGCGATTGGTCCTCCGGTCGTATGAATTCCATGCGACTGAGACTCAGTCACATAACACTCCAAAAAGTCAAACTTCCGGGTGTTACAAATATAATGTATTTATTTTATTATTATTGGTGTAAAGCAATGGCTCACCTTATTACATACATGGTTTCCGCTGTGTTTTGGTGATATTAAGTCATCATGACCAGGCCCGGTCAACGAGGTGTGATAGATTGGTATCAGAGCCAAAGCTTTTAGTGAATTAGGTTTCCTAGGAAATCCTAGGCTTTAACCTGAACACCCTAGGGACTTGACTACTAAGGCTCTGACACTATTAAGATTTTGAACATTATAGGTTCCCTAAGGTATGCTTAAGTATAAGTTATAGGACACCTAATGTTTGACTTTTAAAGACTATGACTACTTGATAGGAACAATACATTGTCTAGGTGTGTGCTTACGTGTATGACATGACCCAACCTTTTTTGGATATTTTGCTTGCACACACAACTTTTCATTGTAAAAACATTATTATAGAAGTATGGCTCACACCTATATCTGGATCTTATGACATAGCCTTCTTTAGACTTTAGAGTGCTACATTAATATACAACTGGACATTGACTATTAGTTAAATCTTAGGGAGCAATTAGGTTCTAGGCACACATATAGACAAAACACATGATGCTATGAACAATATAACATAAAGGATAAGAACTAATGGTGGGTACATGCTAGAATGATTTTACAGGGTAAATTGATGATTACGGGTGGCCAACGTAATGGTGAATTTACCAGTGCGTGTGAATTCTAGTAATGCCTGCTGTGCAAACTAATAAAACCATACCAAACTAAATAACATGGATTTAGAAACAAGATACTATGAGATCATCAACCAAAACTATACAACTACTTAACTAAACTACATGACATGTGGCAAGGCTCTAAAGATGTGTTGATACATATGATGTACCTAGTTTATGTTCTAAAATGTAAAAGTTTTCATGTCTTACATATATGTAATCGATGTAATGAATGAATGAATGATATATGAAGTGCATTGTAATGTTAATTTATGTTTGATTATGTCATGGTATCATTATATTGAATGTGTTGCACGTGTATAAACTAACTATATAGGTTTGATAGTGTTCTACATGGTTCTAGTCAATAAGAACTTAGAAGTATGTTTAACTTATCCATGTGATAGTTCATGCTAATGGACCATGCTAATGGACCATACGCATGAATATATCATGCTTATGGACTAGTCGCACGACTGAACCAGAAGACTTGATCAGTCGCACGACTGAGACATAAGATTGAGTCAGTCGCACGACTAAACCTTCAGTCGTGCGTATGAATCAATCGCATGATTCAGTCGCACGAGTGAACCATGCTAATGGTTCGTCGTACTATTGAAGACAGAAAACCTATAAATACCTCGTAATTCGTGGAAAAACACAACACTTCGAATACCTACGTACCCTAGCCATCCAGAGCGTACCAAATCGTCAATCCAAGTTCATAGTTCGTTTTTGATCAATTCTCATTCGTTCTTAACATTCGTTTTCATCGTTGGATTGATCAGGATATTCGTTCTCACTGATTGGATCGCCAACCAAATAGGATGCCACACTATTTGATTTGGTATCACGCAGAATCTATTAGTACTCCGTACGAAATCGGTCCTAACAAGATGATAGATCAATACTATTCATTTCCCTCCACCATTATGACATAACAAAATTAATACCTTCATATAATAGTTGACGTAAGGGTAGTCAAGTTTAAAAGTTCACATATATCTCACTCTATATCACTAAAGTTCCATAATCAAATTGTCATTCTCTTTCCTTCCTCATTCTATAAATAGCTCATTAACCTCTTCTAAGTTGTAACATGATGAATACCTTGCTTGGGAACTCCAGCGATCACTTCCTTCCAACCCAAGTAAACCTACCCTTGAAAATTTAAAACGTCATAGAGTAATGGTATGCAATTAGTTTCAAAATCATAGTTCTCTAAATGTATACACTTACATACCCTGAGTTGTGATCTTTTGATCAATTCTTGCGATAAACCTCGTATAAACAAAAAGTATAAGTTCAACTTCTAATAACTTATCCGGTTGATATTTCAACTGAACCTCTAACAAACTAAAGAAAGGATTGCTAGACAAGTGCGCCGCATGAACAAAAACAATGGAGATATGTTGTGTCTATCCTACCTTGTATCTCATGCCACTTAATGAACTCCTCCACCCATAACCTCCTATTTCATGAAGGCGTTAAACATATGCCACCTATGTAGTTGATAAATAAGGTTTATACTAGAATCATTTGACTCATAATTATCATTTGCTTTTCATATTCTTATGCCACTTGTTGGCCAACAACATCAGACTCAACAATTCCCCTAACTATCCACTAACGTTCTTTGCAAGCATTACGTGTTTTCATTCTTAGTTACTATGACTTCTAGACTGAACATTCATGGTGAATCTCCAATTATTATATTATATGAAGAAGTGTAGATTAGCAATCTTTTAAAGCAAAAAGCTGAAGGGTCAGCATTGATCGTGGCGGATATAACATCATAGTCCTTAGGTGGAGACATGGTTAATAGATTATAGATGTACTACTTGAGGACGACATAACTTGAGCAACAAATTAGGCTAAAATGAAAAAGATGGAAGGATACACTAAATATCTTATACCCTACCACCGCTAATGCCAAAGGAAGAGCTCACGCGGTAAGGTTTAACCAGAGACCGAAGGTTTCCATCCCCTAATATAATGATTGAAAGAAGGGTTAATGAATGAAGTATATGCTTTTATTAGTAAGGTTGACTAACAGGATGACAGATATGGAGTTAGATAAAAAACTGCATTCCAAGAATCCTCCTTAAAGTTGAAACCTCTCACTTTCAAGAATGTTTTATATAATATAACCTCGACGCCCCACTCTAGAGCTCAGAGTGAAGAACCTACTATCTAACGTCATGGCAACTATATAATTTATATTTGAGGAGTTTAGATCAGCAAGGAACTACTGACTTCATGATAATGCTTACAACGAGACATGAATGATACAGCTACAATTGAGGCAGAGGTTATGCCATTTCATATATCTACCAAACAAGAAATTATTTTTAGAAAATAAAAAGGCTACATAAGAGATGTGGTCATATGTTATGACGGAATCAATTAAAATAACAAAGTAGTTAAGGGATGCTATTGAAATCGACATAGTTATAAAAAGGGAAGCAGTCAAGAAAAGTGGCGATGCATGGGATATTCAATCAAATAGGTGGAACATACTTCTGGTATAAGCTGTGCTCTATGGCAGGCTGCTCGACAACTCTTGATTTCAGTAACAATGGTTACTTATGACACATAAAGGAAGCACTTGTGTCATTGGCAAGTGGAGTGTTGAATGCAAGGCATTTAGTTAGCTTCAATCCAATGGGAATATTACACATTTAACAAGGGATTAACTCTCAAAGAAACTCAATCAAGGAGGATGTAATGTATACAAGTAGCAAGTTGTATAGACCCGAATTATCAATCTGTGTAGATTCAAGCTCTCACGACACTTGTTCGTGTAGATAATCGAGCCTCAATAGATTATTCTTACCAAAAACTCTTCCATAGCATAATAGCATATAAACTTCATGATTCAAGTTCTTCCGGCTTAACAATGTCGCGAGTTGATGATTGTTACCTGTCATGTCGAAGCCTTGGTCTATACCCAATAAGGTTGGAAACCCTTTCTTATGTAGGGGTAAACATGTTGGGGAGAGAGACCTTTTACGATGGACATTAAAATCTTATTTAATTTCATTAGTAAATCTTACCAATATAAATTTACTTGTTTCAATTCCATAGGTCATTCCCCACCTGTAAGAATCAGGCGGAAAAATTTATGACCCAAACACCGACAAGCATTAACCCCTGAAGGACTAGAAGTAAACGTTGATTTTCTCAACTTCTGTATCGAGAAACAAGTATCCAGACCTACTATCAATAACTTAACTTTCCGTCCTACCCCCCCAAGAACTACATGGTGATTAGCCAAGTTAGCTTATATAACCTACCCACAAAGAGTTCATGCATTAGTACGCCGTAGAGCTCTAATCAAATTCGTAGTCAAAATCTAAATTGTGATAGCACAATATAGATTTATTTATACTTACTCATAATCTGATTTCCTTGATTTGATTCGTTTGTTGGAAATCGATATAGCTACTCTTCTATTTACGATGTTGATTAGTCCCATGTAACACCCGAAATTTCTAGTTAGACAAAAGAAAAGAAAATAATAAGAAAAGAAAAGGAAAGAATCTTGAAAGAAAATGAGAAGGAACAAAAGTGGAGGGGCGCTTTGTGTAAAAGTATAAAAAGTCAAATATCTTTTACATATAGGGATAGCCGCCCATGCCACGTTTTACAACTGCTTTCTGTCGACCAAAAGAAAAGAAAGAAGAGCAAAAGAGAAGGGTTTTCGGACTTTAAAGAGAGAAAGCAGCTGAAATCAAAATTGGTAAGCATTTTATGAGTTTTGGTTCGGTTTTACAGATTTCATGGCCATGTAACTGAATTATACGTGTTCTTATGTGTATATGTGCTCGGTTGGATGTCTTAACATGTCTAGGTGTAAGAAAAACTTTGAAAGTTCGAGCTCAAAGAGTTTGAGACCTTCAAGCAGCTAAGGTGAGTTCTACACCCTGGCTTTTTATATGTTTTAACTCTTTTGGGGCTGAAAATGCATTAAAAATGGTTTTATAGTTATATTGTATGTACACCTATATATTTATGCTTATATGTTGATGTTTTATGGTTGTAGATGTTTGTTTAAGGTTTATAATGGGTGTAACAAGTTTAGAACATGATATAGTGATGTTTGGGATTGGGAAACAACTTAGAAAACATGTAAGTAGGTGCACATGCGCCCAAACAGGGCCCATGCGCCTAAGAAAATGCTTAGAAATTAAGTATAGGCTCATACGCCCGAGCAGAACCCTATGCGCCCGAATAATGCCTTAAAATTTCTAAGTGTAGGTCCATGCGCCTAAACAGTAGTCATGTGCCTGTGTTTTGGGCTGAAATGACTAAGTGTAAGATGAAGCGTCTACATAGGGCCCATGCGCCCAAAAAGGCTCATGCGGCTAAGTGTTAAAGTGGTTAAGTGTAGGCTGATGCGCCTACATAGTTGAGAAACGCCCAAACAGGGCTGATGTGCCTAAATAGTGTCCATGCGCCTAACACTTAGAAAACTTTTTGAATATTAAAAAAACATAATTTTAGGGTTTGACCCTGGTTTGACTTGTCGCCTGTTTTGGACTATTCTAAGCATGAATAAGTCAGGGTTTATGAAGAGTATATGTATGATGTTATGATGAATATAAGATATGCATATGTGTATGAGCTGTTATCTTTATTAGTTTTCAAAACGTATTATATTGTAATATATATATGTTAAGTATTATGGTATTACTTTACATAGTATGATGAATGTGTGAATAAACGAAAAGTACAAAGTAGAAGAGAAAGATAACAAAGATGAAAAGTGAAACGTAATGAAAGAAAGAAAAGGCTTGCAAGCAGATTTAAAGAAGGATTACAACTCCTTGAGAGTTGATAGCTCAATTTTGTGTTATAACGTGCGATTTAACCCATGAGGGTTCACACACAGCGGGATCAGTCTAGGTGACTGAACCCATAGTACGAAACGAGATCCTTGTCAATTGACCCTGGGCTTTGTGCCAAGATATGATACGGCTTTGTACTAGTTAGTAACGAGGCTTTGTGCATAGAATGGTGGCTTCAGGCCACGAGCTTCATGCTAATTAGTAAAGGAGCTTTGTGCTTGGAATGGCGGTTTCAGACAGCGATGGGGAAAAGCCTGACATGATCTTGAATTAGTACGAGACGAGCGAGATGATAAAGTATGAAACAAACGAGTGAAAAAGTACGAAATGAATGCTAACGAAAGATAGTGATGAAGTACGAGATGAACGTTAACGAAAGATAAGAATAAAGTACGAAACAAACTAACACGTATGATAATGAATGAACATGTGTGATAGTAAAGAGAGTATTTTATAGAAAAGAGTATTTTTATGTATGAAACGTATAAAGTATTTTGATACTTATAAAATTAGAACTCACTCAGCAACGCTGACTTTTATGCATTTTTGGTTGGCAGGTAAAAGTTGCTGAGGATTGCACGCAGGGAGGCTACTTGGCGGGCAAGACTGGCATCCATTCGCGCATGTTATTATTGTTTTTTGTAATGCAATTAAAGAATGATGTCTTTTGTAATTTAACGATGTTGTATTGCATAACATAATAATCATTAATAAAATGAATGGTTTTTGTTAATGACTTCCGCTGTATTGTTTTTAGCAATATATTATAATATGTATGATCAGTGCTATGAATGACCAACTGTGAGGTGTCCGGAAACGAGCCTTACAAGTTGGTATCAGAGCCAAAGTTCAAGTGACTTGGGTAAATAATTTCAAAACCTAATCTCAAACTGAGAATGGGACTAAAGGAAAGGGATGCCAGCCCGAGTAGCTACGTGCCATCAGGTAATTATTTTCTTGAAGTTAATTAATATTATGTGTGTATGCTATTTGACTTATGTGCTCTTAGTAGATTTAGATACTCAGGATAGGAAATGCTTGGGGTGTGAAGAGTAAAGTAAGTGGCTAGTCATAACTGGCCACTATAATTAGGGACTTACTATACTTAACATAAACTGAGCTATTCCTTGAATGACCGTGTTAGTGTTTAAATCTTATAGTGATTAGAGAATGGCTGGAGGTAGATCATCTAAGGCTTCTAGGGGTGGAGCATAGGGAGGACATGGTACTGAACCACATGTCACTAGGAATAAGGCTAAGACAGTTAAGAGGGCCCGTGAAGAGCCCAAAGTGCATCACCAAGAGGGTGGTGATGAGAGTACAAACTTAAGGGCCTCAGTGAAAGAGGCGGTGTTAGAGGAAGTGCATCAGTCATGCAGACGATTATGCCGTCTGTAGTGACTGAAGTGATTAAGGCAGTAAGAGAGGACGAGAAAAAAGAGAGGAGAAGGACCACAGGAAGAGAAGAGAGGGAACGATCAGAGACCGAGACGATTGTCTCAAGTGAGGAAGAGGAGGAAGAAGCAGTGCAGGAAACTGTACGTGGTTGAAACTATGGGGCATTTCAAAGGTGCAAGCCCCCAACATTTGATGGAAATGGCACTGCTGCTGCTGCTCACCGATGGGTGAGAGAGATGGAAGCGGTACTTGATATCAGTGAGTGCCGAGAGGACCAGAAGGTGAACTTTGCTACCCACTCATTTGTGGACACGACCTTATATTGGTGGGATCAATATTGTCAAGGCCGAGGTTAGCATGGCCATCAGTAGGATGAGGTGGTCAGAGTTGAAGAAGCTGGTATCGAGGAATTCTGTCCTCAACGGGAACTCGATAAGATAGAAAGGGAGTTCCAGCAGTTGGAGGCTGGTACCATGACACACTAGCAGTACACCACCAAGTTCAATGAGGTGGCGAGGTTGGTGCCGGATCAGGTGACGCCGGTGTCGACACAGATCAAGAAGTAGATCCAGGGATTGCCAACTGACGTCTGCAGGCATTTGATCGCTGCCTGGCCGGGTATCTTTCGATTGGTGGTGGACCTGGCGGTAGATTGTATGAGAGGGAAGTGGCGGTAGTTGAGGTGAAGAAGACGGGTGATGGTGATAAGAGCTGGGGAAAGAAGAGGTTTGGACGTGGTGGTTTCAACAAGAGGAGGCTTTGATGGTGTCATTAAGTTCGGGGATGAAAAGTGCGGTAAATGTGGAAGAGAGCACGTTGGTGAGTGCAAGTGGGAAGCCTGGTCATGTGACGAAGGTGTGTGGACTTATACGGTGTTATGAATTCCAATTTATAAAATAGATTTCTTTGATAAATTAAACACATGATTCTTTTTATTAAGAAACATAATTTTTTTAAATAACGATTTATGAAATATGAAGTTTTTTAATATAAAATACTTTTAGAAAATAACATTGTTCAAAAAAATATTTTAAATTTTTTTAGAAATGGTTAAAAAACAATTTTTTAAAACAAATATTTTTTTAATGACAAAGTTTGGAAATATGATATTATTGTTTTATTACCTAAAGTAGTATATTACATGTAATTTCAGTTATTTTTCATCTCAAGAAATTATTTTTAATTTATAAAATATTGATAAATAACTATTATGTTATATTTTCATTCAATCCGTGTTATACACGGGTTTTTGAACTAGTATACATTATTACTTATTACTTATATTTTTTTTTTCAAAACTATCTTATGTAAAAGGAGCTAATCATTATAATTTGTATTAATAGGATATCAGTTTCATAGAAAGAAAATAAGTATATGTTTTACAAATGAATAAAGATTATAATAAAACGAATTATAATGTCTAGATTATTACAAATATCACTTAAGTTTGGTTCTTTTCAGAACATTAAACATATTTTAAGATAATTATAAATCAAGAAAATTAACTAAATTACGATTATTGATTCATAGGTGATTTTGATATCACGAGGGATAGGTTGGGTACATTTTAGTGAGATATACGAAGAGATGAATAGACTCCTTGATACATGATTAGCCATAGTTTTGCAAATATTTTCGCTTCCTACCACACAGACGCACGTCCGTGAAATTGTAAACTACCAACGATTTTACCGCAACGTTGTACTAATTAAGTAGTCAAACAATATATAGACTAGGGTATATCAAAGGAAATAACTAATAAAGATATGTTTAAAATACTTATATTTAAAATAAGTCTAGCTAAAAGATGATAAAACTTAATTTTACTTGAAAAGATGATAACAGTGAAAATATCATCTTATATAAGGGTGGGAGCCCCTGAGGCCCCCCATGACTCACAGCATGAACGTTATGTAGCTGTTTAGTGTGGACCCCCCTCAAATGGATCTTTTGAGCTATTTAAAAAAATACATATTAATCTAAATCTAATAACCTAATTAACACAAAATGTTTACACTACACTCATCTCTTCTACTCATTTTTAAGTATTATACGATATGCAACAAAAAATCCACCAAAACCAGAGCCCAAACCAAAAAAAATTAGATTGAAGGTGCACGCGGGTTCGAGTGAACCGGTCACTTCAACCCAATAGTTTAACCTACCATATACAATTGATTGGTTTCACAACCTGTTTGAAATGTCTTAACCATCTCCAACAATGTTGTTAGGATATAGAAAGGACGAAGCTACTCAAACACTACGTCTAGAGAAAATAAGCATTCCTAACAACATAATTCCTAATAACATCATTCATGGCTTCAAAAATGGACAAGTGGTAATAAGCTTTAGGAAGCCTAGAGGGTAAGGTATGAAGGGATTGAAGACATGAAAGAGAACAAGGGAAACCTCTTGAAATAAAAGTGTGAATAATTTGGTTTCATTAGACGAGAATCAATGATAACAACATTACTCAGATATGTTCAACTTCTAGATTCTTTTAGTAAAGCTAGGTTAAAGACGGAGAATATTGATATTCTTAGGAAGTTCTTAAGGTCACTACCCAAGTCAAGAACAGGTTACACTGTGATCATATGTAAACTAAGAATCTGAACACCATGACCCTTGTATATGACATTTTGAGTGCCTATCATATGGAAATGGATAGTAATAAAGAATCCCTTAACATATCACCTAGCAATGCAACATCTTAGCACTTATGGCCCTTATTTATGAACCCTATCAATCGCATCAAATTCTAATGGTGAGTCATAAAGTGTCTATGATCACCTATGTTGTATCTCCAACTGCTAAAACATCCAATTCCTTACTACTTGGTCGTTGGAATCAATACTTAGTAGCTTTAACCCTTAAATCTAGCTACATAAACTCATCATTTTTGTCTGAACAAGCTAACTTCTTCCAACTCTCTAAAGAAGACCTAGAGTGCATACATCTAGATGATCTTGAAGAACTTTACATCAACTATAAGATATCCATGATCTCTTTAAGGGGTAAACAATTACAAGAAGAATTGGAAGGAATTTCTAAAGATAGTAAAGATCTGGTTTTTGAATAAACAAAAGCAAGGTTAATTTCTACAACTGCATCCAAGTCTAATCCGTCTTCACCCAAGCACTTCCAACTTTAAGCCACGATCAGACTTCAAGCCTCTAATCTCTTTTGCTACACAAAGATACACAACCATTGTAGCATTTCATGTGGACTCAATAGATTGGAGCTTTCAAATGAAAGACATCTTACCATCAACAATTCTTCAATGGCCGACAACTCAACCTCTTCATTGCAGGGAAATTCTGAACCTTGTTGTACACTTCACTGCATTACAAAGGTAAACTTGAATAAAAATCATAATCTAGTCCTCATGAATGATGTTGAATCAATAAACATTCTTAAAACTACTTTTAAGAAACTGATCAAGCTTAAAAGGAAAAGATAAAAGAGCTAGATAAAATTATTTCATCATTAAAACATGAATAAATAAACTTGGAGACCTAGATTGATGATCTTCTATTAAGATTAAAGTCTTCACAGGCTGATCTAGCAATAGCTAAGACCTATATAGACAAGTGCAATTTTATTTGAAAAGTTTGAAGAATTACTTTCTTTCATTAGAACTCCTAAAAGCTGTATTAAACGAAGATAGGTTTGGGGTATAATGTTATGAAACCATCATTGGAATATACTTCTGCATATATTTCAAGATGTAAATTGGAGATTAAAGCACATATGTCTGTTGATCCTGTCATGTTAAATCAAAACTTGTCAAAGCTGAGTATAAGCAAGTAGAGTGGAAGAGGTGAAGAAAGAAGAAGAAGTGACTGGTCAAGAAAAGAATTAGTGTCTTCTGAATATAGTCCACAGTAAGAAGTGCTCAGCCAAGAGCAAAAGGGTTCAGCATGTGAAGTTTGTCAAATAAGTGAAGCAAACTAAGAAGAACCGATCATCAACTTTAGATGAATACCATAACTATTTATCTCAGTTAATATCATCTAGAAAATCCAAATTTTGATCAAAGAACTGCTGCAACAAGAAAGTGCATGGCAGAAGTTATTACGTGAGCACTTCAAAAAACTCTCAAGAGAGACCTCAACTGTATATCCAAAAATCTATTGATGATGTTGTTAATATCCATAATGTGTAGTCATTAAGAAAAAAGATTGATCTGAGTTCTCATGCTGAGCAAAATGCAGAGAGAAGATGAAGAAGGTGAGTGAAGAGAACAAGAATTAAAGGGGAAGACATATTCATATGAAGCACCTAAGAAAGAAGGTAGTTCTTGAGGACTTCATGGATCGCAAACTGATAGCTAGAGGGAGAAAAGAGCAGCCGAAGAAAGAGCTAAAAGATCTTCAAAGAAAGATCGAGGTGGCTAAGAAGAAGAAAAAACAACCACTCATTTGTCTGGTGTGTAGAGAAGATGATAAGCAAAGGATTGTTACTGCTTCTATTCGGCAATAAGAAAACTAAACACTACTTAAAAGAAGAAATTAGCACCTACGAAGTATCTTGTTAGATCGGATGAGGCTAGTGTACCAAAACTACTACACTTAGAAGATTTGAGTGCAACTGAATAAAGACTTTCGAAGACAAAGATGCACTTTCGAAGCTATATTGAAGATCTTTCGAGCTTAAGGATGAAGAACTTCCGAAGGAAAAAATCAGTCTTCCGAGACTAAGTAGTTCTCTATCCAATTAAACACTTAGAATTCAAGACAAAGTCTTCTAAAGGACAAAGTCATGAAGACTTACAAAAGTCTCGAAAGAAGTTATTTCTTCTGAAGTATAAATGGTTTCGGAAGAACTTATGCTTCCGAATCCATTTAACCTTTGGAAGAACTAACTATGAATCAGTGGATAAAAGTATGGTCCGACTGACACATGCTGCTAACTCTGATACACTGCATAGCGCTTTTCCATGCCCATATAGTTGACCATACTTTATTCCAATATTCACCTTTTACCAGTTAGTACAGTTACCAACCTTAGTTGGTGACAAAAGGTAAGTTTTGGACATGTCATGACTACCTAATCTAGGATAGCATTTTATCTTAGATACCTTACTTGTAACAATGTAGTATTTGTTTAGTTGCAGGTTCCAGTTGGTTATCTAAGTATAACCGGCTATAGATAGTAGTATATATAGTTTCTCAATATAACTCATTCAGATATGCTTCTAAGAGTCTTGTAATACTAAGTTGAGAAGTATATATACAAGTATCTTAAAAAAACATTTCTTGTGTTCATTAACTTAGTATATTATTATCAATTTAATTAGAAATTCTTATTCATCAACCAAGTGAGATAGTGAGTTTGTGAGGAAATATTATGTTGAGAGACAAACACTGATCCTTCAATTAGTATCAGAGCTTCTTAGGCTCTTATTGTGAGATCTAACCATCCTAAATCATCCTTGTTTCTTCACACTCACCCCTCTACTCAAATAGCCCTCATTAAAATACTCTGAGACTGAGGTGGGAACCATGACTAAGGCTTCTATTATCACTCCTGATAATTTTAGAAGCTGGTGTCATTGTATTGAAGGTTTCATCAAGTATCAGGACAGTCGAATATGGAGACCTATCACCCATGGCTATACAAGCCAAAGGTGGCATCACCAACTGGTAATGGTGCCATGATTGAAAAGGCTGTTGAAGACTACTCAGATGAAAACTTAGAGAAGATGGACATCGATTGCAAAGCAATCGACTGTATTGCTTACTGCAGGATCAATACAAGTCACTTAACATAATGGTTCTCTCTTAAACTCACTAAGTTTCACTCAAATGATGAAGCAGAATCTTCTAAGAGTTGATAATAATATACTAAGTAAGCAAAACACAAGAAAAGGTTTTTCAAGATACTTGTATATATTAGTTCTCAACTCAAAGTTTACAAGACTCTTACAAGCATGCTCTTGTGAGCTTACAATGAGAACTATATATACTACTATCTATAGCCGGTATACTTGGAAAACTTGCTGGAAAATACAAATAGACAAAATACAACAGATGCTAGAAGTATGTAAACTAAGATAAAGGATTTCATAGTATTAGGTAGTCATGACAAGCCCATGACTTACCTTTTGTCACCAACTAAGGTTGGTAAGTGTACTAATCTATGATGGATGAGTAGTGGATAAAGTAAGGTCAAACATACCACATGGAGAAGTTCCATGCAGTTTATCAGTGTAGCAGTTGACTAACAGACGCCTTACTTTATCCACTCTTCACAGTTGTTACTTCCGAAGGTGAGTAAACTTCTGAAGACATAAAGTCTTCCGAAGCTACTTTGGCTTCGAAGGAACAACTCCTTCGAATCAGCTGCTTCCAGTCTTTATCTTCTTTATGCTTCGAAGAGTAAACTTAGTCTTAGAAGACTAAGTTTCTCTTCAAAAGTTCTTCTAGTCTTGGCTTCGGAAGGTGATGGACTTATCTTTGGAAATGCAACTTTGTCTTCGGAAGTCCTTCATAAATTGTACCAAAATCAAGTTAAGTGTTTGTTTTGGTTGCACCAGCCTTATCAGACAAACAAACTCCCCCTAGGCTGATGCTACCAGAAAATTCACTTATCCTTCTTCTTCAGAGTTCCCCTCACCAATGTCAGAAAGTTTGCACTATTTTCTTATTTTCTTCTGTGGCAATGGTGAGGATTTGAATCAGTTATTCCTTTGATAACAGATCAAGTCTGTTACTTTGGATAACATGAATTCGGTGGTAATCCCTCCTATAAAGAGTTAGTTAATGGGTGTTGGAGTCATACACCCTTCTAACTATAGGCTCAAAGGCAGGTCCTTGGACCATTTGTAGAAATGTTTTACCTTTGATAAAAGCTGCCTCCTTTATTGCCTTTTCTCTTTTCTTCACCTCTGCTTCTCTCATGTTGCTTATGTGATTTATGGTGAGAGATGCAATAAGAGGATTGGAGGGATTGGAGAGTGGTATGTCTGCTAGCTCAGCAAGATCAAATCTACTACTGTGTAGCAGTGGTCTGTGTCCCATATGTTGATCATACCATTCTCTCTCACCAACCTAAAAATTCCTGAAGGTTCATCAAACCTCCACTGGACTATGAGCTTATAGGAACTTGGGAGTGGTAGGGAAGTTCACTACCTTCCTAGGTCCAGTAGAGTCACCAGTTTCCCTTTTAGCTTCTTCTCTTCGTTAGTTAAGACACTTTTGTTAGAGTTAGAAGGATGAGAGCCTGGTCCAGGGTTCCAATGGGAAGATCAAGGAAAGCTTCTCTTGAAAGAAGGCTGATAGCATTTTCAATGTATTTTAATTTTATCAGCTCGTCTTCCTAAGAGATGGAACTTAACCTTGTGCAGTGGTGGTGGTGATGAGATAGTTGGTTTAGGTTTTGAGGTGGTTGAAGGGGCTGGTTCTGGGGTATAGGGTTCATCAGTGGTTCAGGTTTTATAGGGAAAGGGATAGGGAAAGGTGTAAGTGTTCAGTAGTTTGAGTTAAGGGTGTTTGTCTTAGTGTAAGGGTAGGTTTAGGTTTAGGTGATGGTTTTGGTTTTAGGACTCTAACTGCTTGTTTCCAGGGCCCTTCTGCCAGATCCCAAAACGATATCAGCCTTGATCTCACTGATATGTCATTGGAGATTCTTTTCTATAATAGAGGCAACCTGCTTGGCTGAGAAGCCATGGGCTTTGAGGTAGGATTTCATCCATTCCTTGTCCTCAGCCCTTTTGGCAGCAGCTTTCTCAGCCTCCTCCTCCTTCCTCTTCTTCTCCTTCAACTTTTCTCTGGCTGCCCTCTTTCTCTCCTTCATGATCTTTTCTTGTTCTTGTTTGAAAAAGAACAAGATAGTGTCTAAGTCATGAGGGGCCAGCTCTTCTTCCTTGAATCCCCTAGAGTAAAGAAAGGCTATTTTCTCTATCTTTCCCTGGCTTTTGCCTTTTCCCCATCCTCCTCCTTCTTCCTCCTCCTTTCTTCTTCCTTAGCCATACTTACTGCTTCCTTTCTTTCATTCAACAGCAAGGTTTCCTTTTCTAGTTTTACAAGCCATCATATAGAAGTAGAGCATTTCTTCACTCTTTACTCCCATACTGATGAGCCTGTCTATGATCTCCACTCTTCTTTGATTATCAATCTGCTCTTGAGCAGCTATTGATGCCTTTCTACTGGCAGCAATAGCTTTTTAGGGACAGGTTGTCCTTTCCTTTGAGTTGGTCACCTTTCCTCCTCCTCAAGCTCTTCAGCTATCATCTTTCTCTTTCCATTCTGGTCAAAGGAAGCTGAAAGCTTTTGGAGACTCTATCTTGAGGGTTCGGGTTGGCTGGGTGGAGATTGAGTTGGTGGCATAGTAGAATGATAGTGGATAAGTTTACTATTACTCCTCAGCATTAATCTCAACTTCGGAAGATGCTTCCTTAGCTTTGGAAGTAGCCTTAGTGGCTTCGGAAGTAAATGATAACCTGCTTCGGAGTTTTTAACGTCCACTTTGGAAGTAACTTCCAAAGCTTCGAAAGCAACTGCACTTCTTGCCCTTCTAAGTCAGATGCTGGGCCATCAGTTTATGTTTCCTCCTCAAAGTGAATCTCAAGTTCCACACTCCCCTTAGGTTGACCAACATCTTTCCCAGAGGTAGGAGGTGCAGTTAACCTTTGAAGCTCCTCAGCTCCAAAGTAGGTCAAAGTAACATCAGGTAGGGGATATTCAAATGAGGATCTCATCAAAACTGGTTTAAGAAATTAAAGAAATTGATGAGAATCTAGAGTCCATTTGATCTGAAGAAAGTGGGGGAAGATAGGTGCGTGATAGTTGTTTTGTGTGAAGAATTGGCTCCAAAAGGAGAGGTAATGACTATGTTGGGCTCCATGGGAGTTGATGCCTATAACCAAAGAGTGAACAGACATCTCCTCCTGAGTTGATATCTACTCCAAGAGTGAGCAGATATCTCCTCATCAGATCTTTGTCCCTGCACACTCTCCCCTTTTTGGTAGCATCAACTTGAGAGTCAGATGAGCTTGAGGAAGAGCTTGCAGAGACCTGAGTATGTACATGCCTAACAGACCTCAATCTATGTCTCAGCTTGTTAGGCCTTGAGATTGTTAATCTCAAGTTGCTGATTGGTGAATCTACTTTCCAAAATCTGAACCTTGGATTCAAGTTTGAGATTTTGGAGAGTAGATACTCAATGGTGTGTTATAGACTACCCTCATCCTCCTCTTGTGAGGAATCATGGGGAGATGGGATAAAACCTAGTATGTTCTCCGGACCACCTGATGTGGTTTCTTGGCACCCAGTGTTCCTCTGCAATTCAATGTCTCCTTTGGAAACATTGAGATGCAAAGTTGCAGTGGATAAAGGCTGACTGATGTTACCACTATCCTGAGAGGCTAATGAAGCACTCTCAGTAGTGTAGCTTTATCCATATGAGTCCCCTCCACATCTTTGGGTCTCACCTCAGTACTGGTTTCCTAATGTGGCTGAATATCAGAGGCTCCAAAGGGCTCTGTGATCTTGAGAGTGGTGAGATGGATCAACATCACTGCCCTTATGGAGTATGATATCCTTATCAAGTTAGGTAAGAAGGTCAAGAAAGGAGTGTAGCATGGATATCTATTGACCCTGGACCTTGGTCATAACCTAAGAATTCCCCTGCATAAGCATGGATTCCCTTATGTGGCTGTCCCTTTTAGGCGCTGCAGGGTATCAATTGTGACTCACACTGAGCGCTTAAGGATAGGTTTGTGGGCTCGTCTGGTTGAGACTGAGGAGACTTAACCATGACATTGAGGTCTATTGTAAGGATGGTAGGACCTCAGGGTAAGTGTGAGTCCATGTTTCCACTTTAGTCTTTTGGATTGAACAGAGGGGACTTGATCAATCAGAGTAGATTGATCAAGGGTTCATTTGGGCGTCCGTGGTAAGTGAACTGTAGGGACGGTGGATAATGAGTGAATATGGTGGGAGTTCATCACCTGCTCGTTGTGTAGGGTTGTCACCACGAGCCATTGGCTCAAACATAACTGGAAGAGATTAGTGAATCTTGTAATGAAATAGGCTGAAATCTTCTTCAAAGTTTTGAAGACTGTAGGTTTTATCTGAGGAACCGAAAGAGTGTGGGAAAATTGAAGCTTGTCTTGGTCCAGTTCACAGTTGATGATTGCTGTATCACCTAGGATACATGTAGAAGGAATCCCGGCTGATATTGCTGATAAGATTCAGCAACACAAACTTTGAGTAGTTGAACCGAAGGTTCCTCACCATTCCCATGGACTAGGCACCAACCCCAAATCATTGGGATTGGATCCCTCCCCCGGATTTGTTCGATAGGTAATGAAGAAATGTGCAGGAACTTCCAGTTATAAGAAAATTGTACTTATAGACGGTAGACCTGTGCACATCCCGCTGTAGCCATTTGGAGATAAGAGTCTGCCAATCCGAGTTTGGGAAATCAATGGGGGCGCCCGCATCATGGAGCTCCAGATGCTCCCGGATGGTGGTCTCACTAATGATCAACTCTTGGCCGCATAATCGACCGAAGAATAACCCTCTGGTTATTGTGAGTTTCACTCCTTGCATTTGACCAAAAATCGGCCATGTGGTGGAGTAAACGAGGGTTTCACGGTGAGGCGGTGAAGTATGTGATTGGTTAAGGATTGGATGATTAGGGCATAGTCGACATCCTTGTCGAATCAAGGATCGCGACCTGGTTGTGTTAGGGATTGAGGGCCGGTTTCTGAGTACCTGGTTGATTGGTGGAAGTGTTAAAGAGATGAAGGATAGTGGGGGAAATTTGGGAGTTTATCTCTATAA
>JABSNV010000449.1:0-73897 GCA_024085815.1 Flaveria linearis | reverse complement strand
TGCCCCTGATTACAAAAAACCATATATATACACTCATATCCCGTCTCTATATCTCTCTCAAAGAGACCGTTTACACATGAAATGACCGAAATACCCTCATGTGCAGCGCGCGTGCCTCCTATTTAACGCACATTCAAACGCCGTTGTAAAATTGGACTGAAACAGACAACTTTTTTAATCTTGGTACTGAAGTGGATACAAATAAACGTTGGTACTCAAGTGGAGTCAAATTGCAAAACACAGGGACCAAAACCAGATTAACTCAATAATTATTTTGGCTCAACATACACTTATTACCAGGTTGCTTGTTTTATTTGTTTATAGTATATACATCGATCAATTCATATATATTTTTAACTATGATAATTTGTGAAAGTGTAGGGTGATTTGTGCAAATATTTGCACTTAAAAATGGGCCCTGGGTCAGTGTCAAATCATCATCAATTCATCAATTCATCAATTCATCAATTCATCATCACCTCATTAGATACTCACAGATTACTTACTCCCTCTCTCCCGCCTCTTTCAACGTCACAAATTCATCAATCGAAGTGCTCGAACCATTCATCTGATTCTAATTCTTGGAGATTGAAGACGTCTGATACTGCTTCTTGCTCTTTGGAGATTGAAGATGTCATCGTTTTCATCAACTTCAAACTCGAGTGGCCCTCTGATGTATGAAACATGAGGAGTAAGTGGAGGAGGGAGTACTCCCCTAATCACGCATTCTGATAATAAGCGATGGATTTTCTCCTTTTCGTCTTCCCTGGCGTGTGTCACGGACTGAATCTAATCAGCTCACGTGCGGCACTTTGATTCATTCCAAGTCAGCCTTCTTAATCTCGGGTGGATGGTTTTGCAGCGAAAGTCTTTGTAAGGGAACATTAGATTTGTAGTGCGCAAGTAAGACGCTTGTAGTGTATGTTACAACACAAATAATAGCTTGTATTACTTACAAACACAAGTACAAGACTTTGATGTTACAAGGAGCTTAGGTATTTGCAAATGAAGTACCACCAACCTATTTATACTAGTTATAAGTATTCTAGATTGTTCTACATCTAAATAAGTCTTTACATAATATCTAAGACAGATTTTACATGGATTTCTCTAGATTTCTCATGGTCTTTCATGGTTGCTCCATGGCTGATTTTTGTAGCCTTTCTAGAGAGTTCCATGGTCTTTAAGGCTGCACAAGTTGCTCCTTTATAGCAGCTTTTTATGCTCTTTTCTAGAATGTCCTGGGACGTTCTAGAGTCTTCCAAGGCTGCAATGTTGCTGCAGAATTATATGGGCTGTTCCGGAGTTTTCCAGGCAGCCTTGCTTGCTTCGTAAGTACCCTAATCGATAAAAATTAGGGTGCTACGACCTGCGTTTTGGCGGGTCGTGACAGGTGGATCTGAAAACTGGTTCAAACATCACTGCAACTTCTTACGACAGCTTGGGTATGTAAACTTAACGTTTGATTTCATTTTCTTGAATTATCGCATTCAATGTCCTGCAACACCTCTAGATTTGCTTCGAAAACCCTATTTGTGAATCTCATATCATCTTCCTGATACCAATTCAAGAAATATGCATGATCGATCATTTCTTTTTTCCGTCAATCTAGCTTCAAATAAGATCCGTACGTCCGTCTTTGCATCGTCTTTTTCTTTTTTGCTATCAGTGTGTGATGATTACGACCTGATCTCCCGTGATCAGGTGTCGTTGCTTTATGATGGTCTCTGGATCAGTGTGTGATGATTAGGACCTGATCTCCGGTGATCAGGTGTCGTTGCTTTATGATGGTCTCTGAATCTGTTTCGTTAT
Organism: Flaveria linearis; assembly: GCA_024085815.1. NCBI lineage: Eukaryota > Viridiplantae > Streptophyta > Magnoliopsida > Asterales > Asteraceae > Flaveria > Flaveria linearis. The sequence continues at coordinate 72,085 of JABSNV010000449.1, read as the reverse complement.
TGCTACTCTCGGTGTGAACCGATTTGTTTGAATTTCATTTGGGTTACAAGAACTTGATGTTCTTTTCAGTTTGATTAAGAGTATTGAGTTTATAACTGGTTGTGAAAGATTTTGATCCTTGATCACCCCCAAGTAATTATTTGTTTTGGCATTCTTTGAAGCTTAATAAATATACGCCTGTTGAATTTGGTGGTTTCAATTTATATCTATGAGTAAAATTACTTGTGTTTTTAATTTTAGTGTTATGATCATGCTTTGATTTGAGAGTAAATCTATGAGTAAAATTACTTGTGTTTTTAGTTTTAGTTAATGGACATGGTTGTTAGATTAAACAAAACCTTACCTTCCTACTAGAGTTAATTAGGATCAACCCTCAACTTTTGTAGCAAAATATATACATACCATTGAATTATATTTTACATAAAAGGTGTTCTTCTGGAAAAACACAAGTATGCTAAGAAGAATATTCAGAAGCTTAAAAGTTTAGGAGGCGTTGTACACCACTGTGTTGATGCAACAGTGATGTACAAGTATCCATTCTTCCAAGACACCCACTTTGACACAATCATAAATAATTTCCCCACGCCGGATTTCAGTATCCGGAGTCCCATATTGACGCTATACGGTACGAAACGTACAAATATCATTGTCATTTTCTTATAAATAATCCAACTAAAACTAATAATAATATTGATGATAAATGTATTTTGTTGTTTGTAGGAAGAACCGGAAATTAGTAAAAGGATTTTTCAAAAATGCTTTCAAGCTGCTAAGGGAGGAAGGGGAAATAACATCACTCATAAAGATACACACCCATTCGATCAATGGGACGTAGAGGGCTTAGCTTTTTTGGAACGTTTGGACCTATTAGAACGAAAAAATTTTAACATTAATGACTATCCCGGCTACGTCCATAAAAGAGGAGCTGGTGTAAATCCAGATGGTTGGTTTCAATTAGGAAGCTCCTCTAAGTTTATGTTTATAAAAGGAAAAGATTTAATAGTTGATTCTATCATTGTATGAAAGTTTGCATAGATTTGTTTTAAATTGAATGATCGTCTTTTGCAAGTATAAAAGTTAAAAAAAATGACCAAATTCCTATTCCTAAAGTCCTCTTTTCGAATTAAACATCTTGTTGTATGATTTCATTGTTTTCAATTCGTGTTGTATGTGTTAGGATCGGACAGTATCACACACGAACACAATCAACACAACCACAAAAAAACACACGAAGATTTATAGTGGTTCGGTCCGGCTCTGACCTACGTCCACTCTCGGTAACTAGGAGGTTTTTATTCAGTGATGTTCAGATGTACACATGGATGGTTTACAAATACAGTTTTGATCTCTATTTATAGAGACTGAGATGATATTAGATAATGGAAAACAAAGTGCCTGGAAACATGGATGTCTAAAGCCACAGAAAATGGATGTTTCTTCCTTTTCCTTTTTTGACCAATTTGTTTGCCACTACTGAATTGGTGGCTTCACCACTCAACAATCTCCCACTTGAAGCCACGGAACAATCTTCATCTGTGCTTCAGCTATGCATCTGTATTTCTGTAAACTTTTCATCTTTCGATCCTTCCTAGTTACCCGGCCTTCTCTTCAATTATCCTGAAGGCCAGTTGAAGCTATACAAAGCTTCAACTTCTCTAAGGTGACAACCTTAGTCAACATATCAGATGGATTTTCACTTCCTTTGATCTTCTTCAACTTTAGAGTGCCTTCACTAACTTGCTCTCTGATGAAGTGATATCTCAGCTGTATGTGTTTCGTCTTCGAATGGAAGACAGGATTCTTTGCAAGATGAATTGCACTTTGATTGTCACAGAATAATGCACAATCATCTTGTTCTTTTCCAAGTTCGTTGAGAAAATTCTTCAACCATATAAGCTCTTTGCTTGCTTCAGCAACTGCCATATACTCTGCTTCTATGGTTGAAAGGGCAATACTTCTCTGTAGTTTGGACATCCAACTTACCGCAGTGCCTCCCACTGTAAAGACATACCCGGTGGTGCTTTTGTATGACTCTTTGCAACCACCAAGATCTGCATCTGCAAAACCCTTCAGAATAACATCTTTTCCTTTAAAATGCAATGCCACTTTTGAAGTACCCTTCAAATACCTTAGCAGCCATTTAACTGCTTCCCAATGTTCTTTCCCCGGATTGGACATAAACCGACTAACAACTCCCACTGCATGAGCTATATCTGGTCTCGTGCATACCATTGCATACATGAGGCTACCAACTGCTGATGCATAAGGAACTTTAGCCATTTCTTCTTTGCCTTCATCTGATTTGGGTGACTGATCTTTAGAAAGCTTAAAGTGACTTCCCAAAGGTGTGTTTCTGATCTTGGCATCTTCAAGGCTGAATTTCTCTAACACTTTCTTAATGTACTTTTCTTGAGAGAGTGTCAAAGAACCATCTTTGTTTCTGAGAATACTCATCCCGAGTATTTGGTTTGCAGTTCCCAAGTCTTTCATCTCAAATTCTTCAGACATTTGCTTCTTTAACTTCTTGATCTCTGTCATGTCTGAACCGGCAATTAACATATCATCCACATAGAGTAGTAGAATGATATAAGAATCCTTAAACCTCTTGATGTAACAACAATGGTCATTGTCACATCTCTTGTACCCAACTCTTCCCATGAAGTTATCAAACTTCAAATACCATTGTCTTGGCGCTTGTTTTAGACCATACAAGCTCTTCTTCAATTTACACACCAGGTTTCCTTTGCCTTTAACCTGAAAACCCTCTGGTTGTGTCATGTAGATGTCTTCATCTAGGTCACCATGTAGAAAAGCTGTCTTGACATCTAGCTGCTCTAGATGCAAGCCTTCTGCTGCTACAATGCTGAGAACAAGTCTAATTGTAGTCATCTTCACCACTGGAGAGAAAATTTCGTTGAAATCAATTCCCTCTTTCTGTTGAAACCCCTTGACTACCAATCTTGCTTTGTACCGTTTGGTACCATCATGTTCGTCCTTGACCCTGAAGACCCATTTGTTTTGAAGAGCTTTCTTCCCAGCTGGAAGCTTTGTTAAGTGCCAGGTCTTGTTCTTCTCAAGCGACTTCATTTCATCTTTCATTGCTAGCTCCCACTGCAATGAATCTTTCATCCCCATGGCTTTTGAATAACACTGGGGCTCACCATTTTCTGTCAGAAGTATGTAATTGACAGATGGTGAATATCTGTTTGGTGGTCTGATGACTCTGGAGGATCTTCTTGGTTGAAATTGAGGTGTTACTGGGGATTCTGGAGTTTGAGGAGCAACTTCTTCTTCTTCCTCCTCAGAATCATTACTAGAATCATCCCTTGAGCTCTCACTGTCGCTTGACTCATTCCCATTTTCTGGAATGTTGACTGAAGCTTCTTTTCTTTTTCCACCACTTTCAAACTCAACACTTTCTTTCTGAACTTCTTGTCTCTTGGTGTTTCTGTCTTTGTATAATTCGTTTTCATTGAAGACGACATTCTTGCTTCTGATTACTTTCTGCCTTCATTATCCCAAAGCCTGTAACCCATTTCTCCAGACCCATAACCAATGAATGTGCACTTCTTGGACTTTGAGTCTAGCTTGTCCCTGTCATCTAACAAATCGTAAGCACTACAACCAAAGACACGTAAGTGTTCGAGACTTACCTCCTTTCCTTGCCACATTTCTTCTGGCAATTTAAAATCCAAGGGAGCAGATGGTGAACGGTTAATCAAATAGGCTGCAGTGTTAACTGCATCTGCCCAGAATGTTTTGGGCATCCCGGCATTCAACCTCATGCTTCTAGCCCTCTCATTCAGTGTTCTGTTCATTCTCTCAGCTACACCATTTTGCTGAGGAGTTCCTGGAACCGTTCTGATCATCTTGATCCCTTTCTTAGCACAATAGCTGATAAACTGTTTGCTAATGTATTCACCACCATTGTCCGACTTCAAGCACTTTACCTTCAGATTAGTTTCATTTTCAACAGCAGATTTCCGTATCTTAAAAGCATCAAATACACCAGATTTATGTTTAAGAAAATAGACCCATACCTTGCGTGTTGAATCGTCGATGAAGGTAACATAGTAGCTTGAGCCTCCTAGAGATGAAACTGTTGTTGGTCCATATACATCCGTGTGAACAAGCTCTAATTTTTGAGCTTTTGGTATTCTCCCTGTTTTCTCAAAGAAACCCTTTTTTGTTTGCCAAGAACACAAGGTTCACAAAATTCGGTTTCCACTTTCTTCAAGTCTGGAAACTTCCCTTTCTGAGCCAAATCTTCAATCCCTTTTCGCCCATGTGTCCGAGTCGATTGTGCCATAAAGTTGATGGACTCGGATCTGAGGTCGTTGCATGAACCTCTTCGGCTGAAACATCTGCCATGTACAAAGTGCCTTTCTTCTTTCCTTTGGCAATCACCATATTGCCTTTGATCACTTTCCATATTCCACCCCCAAAGTGAACATTGAACCCTTCATCGTCCAATTTTCCAACTGAAATCAATTTTCTCCTCAAATTAGGAATAACCCTGACATTTTTTAATGTCCATATAGTTCCTAATGAGGTCTTCAAGTCTACATCTCCAATACCTGTGATATCAAGCATTTGATTATCGGCTAAACGAACTTTACCAAAGTTACCTGTTCGCAGATTCTTTGCCATATCTGGGCATGAGATAGCGTGAAAAGAAGCACCCGAATCCATAATCCAGGATTCCACATCATTCTCAACACAACATATGAGAGTGTCATCGGATTCTTCAGATGCAACATGATTGACTTCTTTCTTGGATGTTGATGGTTTTGGACATTGGCTTCTAAAATGACCCTTTTCTTTGCAATTCCAACATTCAATGTCTTTTTGGTTCTTAGACTGCCCCCTTCTTCTAGATTTTGACCTGCCTCGATTATGACCTCTTTCGTTTCTTCTTCCTCTACTTTCTGTGTGTAATAAAGAACTAGAATTAGAAGTCTCACCATTGCTTCTCCGTCTGATATCTTCATTTATGATCAAGTCACGAATACTCTCAAAAGTGAGTTTGGTAGTGCCGGATGCACTACTAACAGCTGTGACTGTGCCTGACCAACTGTCGGGCAAGGATGATAAAAGGAGGAGCGCTTTTACTTCATCTTCAAACTTTATTTCTACTGAGGATAAACGAGAAATAATCGAGTTGAACTCGTTTATGTGAGCGGCAACCGACATGCCTTCCTTCATCTTCGTGTTAACTAATTGTTTGATGAGGAACACTTTGTTGGAAGCGGACGGCTTCTCGTACATGTTGGACAAAGCCTTAAATACTCCATAAGTAGTTGTTTCATTAACAATGTTATACGCAACACTCTTTGTTAATGAAAGCCTAACTACACCCAAGGCTTGTCGATCCAACAGCTTCCATTCATCATCGTACATGTCATCTGGTTGTTGTCCCAACATTGGTAAATGCAAACTTTTCTGATATAATAAGTCTTCAATTTGCATTTTCCAAAATCCATAATCGGTTCCATCAAACTTATCAATCTTGATTTTACCGTCCTCTGCCATTAAAAAATTACCAAATTACTACTGACCAAACGGGTTCGTGCTGCTAAGTAGTAATTTATGGAAATAATATACGAAAGCAAGAAACTTATATTTTTCGAGCTTTGAACGGTGATAAACAACCAAATTGTGAATGATGGAGACTTTGTGAAAAAGTGCAGGGGCCTTTTTTGTCAATAAGGAAAGTTGATCTTTCTTAAAAGAAAAGAACACCTTTGTTTTTTTTTCTCCACCTTGCGCATACACACAGAGAAAAAAAATATCCACCTGCTCCTTTTCTTTCTTCTCTATCCACCCCCCCAGAACCTTCTTGAATCCTCAAACCTGCAACTCCGATCTATCAACCAGATCTATTAACCAGCGGGTGAAGAGGGCGGCGGTGGCGGCGGTGCTAGCGGCAGCGGGTGAAGAGGGCGGCGTCTGGAGGCGGCTGACCGGCGGCGGCGGACCTGCGGCGACGGGTCGGCGGTGCTAGCGGTCGGCGGTGCTAGCGGCAGCGGTCTTCTGATCGGAACCCTAGTTCCTGATTTCACAGGTCAGTGTCTTCTCCTCTGTTCTTGTACACCTCCTTCTGGTTCGTGTGATGATCGAGAGCCACTGGCTCTGATACCAGTTGTTAGGATCGGACAGTATCACACACACGAACACAATCAACACAACCACAAAAAAACACACGAAGATTTATAGTGGTTCGGTCCGGCTCTGACCTACGTCCACTCTCGGTAACTAGGAGGTTTTTATTCAGTGATGTTCAGATGTATACATGGATGGTTTACAAATACAGTTTTGATCTCTATTTATAGAGACTGAGATGATATTAGATAATGGAAAACAAAGTGCCTGGAAACATGGATGTCTAAAGCCACAGAAAATGAATGTTTCTTTCTTTTCCTTTTTTGACCAATTTGTTTGCCACTACTGAATTGGTGGCTTCACCACTCAACAGTATGATCTTATCTTTTGCTAAAGCCACAATAGCGCAGTTGTGATACTCTGTTAAATTGCTCCACTTTCTTTTTAAGTTCTGCTGATGAATTAACATTCAATGATTTTGAATTTACATGGTCAATGATTATGTCCTACGTGAAGCTGCACTTGCTAAGAACAAACCCTAAAAGATTACAACTTTCATGCTCAAAATTTACTGAAAAGTTTGCATAGATGTTCGTTTAAATTGAATGATCGTCTTTTAATTTGCAAGTACAAAAGTTGAAACAATGACCAAATTCCTAATTATTATGTAAAACAACTGTGCATATTAGCTAGTGAAGTCTGCTAAAAAAACAAGCTGCTTCGGTGCATTCGGATATGTGCTTGATGTAGATCAAACCGATCCGCTACTCGTCGCAAGTCACCAGTTTGAGGGTGTAAACGAACAAGCGTTCCCAGTGATTGTAGGCCACTAATATGTCCCCGTCTTTGTTCCAACAACCCGGAATCTCCACATCATACTCTCCATATTTACGGCCCTTGCGCGGCAGATAAGAACGGAGATTAAACCAACAGTGCAACACCCATTCTTCCTGCCTCAATATCCACAGCTTGATACCAAAGGGGCCGAAACACATGAACCCAAGTTCACCATTTAAATCAACCAACTGATTATAGTCAATCCAGTGGCTGTCTCCTTCTTTCGGTTTGGGAGGGTCCCTTAACCCGAATTCCTCCGTCTTCACATCAAACCACACTATTTGTCTTCCTTCTTCTGGTTTTGGTTTGGTTAGCCAACGATCAACCAACCAATGCAAACGCCCATGAGCAAACACACCCTCACCGATTATCGGGTAAGCAGGGGTTTGGGCCGTCTCTCGCCACAACCCGGTCCCCAATGAATGAACCATGGAGCATACCACATTAGTATCCGAGTCTTTGACGATGAAAAACACTGTCTTTAAAGTGTTGGTGGAATCGTCAAAGCCGATCCCTGTTGCCTGGCATGGACCCTCCAAGTCAATGAGATAAGGACCGAGATGTATTGGAAGGGGTGGCAAGTCGCGACGCTGTTTACTAAGAGGATTGATAAGAGCAAAGCCGTAGGTGCCAGCACCACAGGGGTCTTGTTTGTAACACACCAGGCTCAGCCCCTTGCATGAACCTAGAAGCAGATACCCGAAGAACTCACCGCTATAATCCAACTCCAAAACGGGCTTCTTTTGCACACCATGCACCAGCAAACTCACCCTGATCTTGTGGGGTTCATAACCATGTGGAAAAGGTTGAAACAATATCGGCGTGGGTTCTTCTTTCACATGATGAATGCTATCGAGGTACGGATCGTTGATGTGTTTCAGCCATAATTTGCTTACACACCGGAAACGAGCCAACGACTTGACGGGCAATCTCGACAAGATGTCGTACATAACATCCTCAGGAAACGGATCCGCCATTCAAAGGTTGCAAGTAATTGAATGTAGATTTGAAGGTTGAAAGTAGGTATTAGCGTATGATAATGATGATATTTATAGATGAATGAATCTAAATAATTAGCTGCAAAGGACGTACCTGGTGCTGCAAAGAGCTCCCGCGTTTTCGCAGGGTCCAGGGAGGGTCCGTCCCATTTAAGGGAAGATGTACGCGGTCTTTCCCCCACATTTTGTGGGAAGGCCGTTTTCACGGATCGAACCTGAGACCTTCGGTCCCTTAGCTAATCTAAATAATTAGCTAGGGTTTATAAATTCAAAATATGAATAACTTACATAGAAACTAAGAAACCCGATGTATTGCTTAATTTGTTGATATGTTAATGCTTTTTTTTAAACGTTTATTGCTATAATATATATAGTTTCTTTAGATAATTATAGGAGAGTATTACTTAATTGCCAACTTAATCCTTGGAAACCACAACAAACTCAAAGAAAAATTTTGAGGTATTGGATATTCTTACGAAAAATATGGATAATCAGATAATGTCTCCAATTCAAATCAAGGTTAATGAGGATAAAGATTTATCCTATGAAAATAAGAAGATTTATCCTTGGAAGGGTTATAAGTAAGTTAAATGTGGTAACATGATATGGTGGATTGCAATGTTTTCTTGAAACTAGTGATCAGCTGATCAACTCAAACGCATTAACAAAAGCTGAAGTGCTTCTTGTTGGGCCTGATAACATATCAAATGGAGCCGTTAAATTCAAAGGTAGTTCAAGAAACTTTCATGTGGGCTGCACGGAGAAATTTATTTTAAAGGAGCCGATGGTCTGTTAAAAGTTTTCAAGACTCGAGGACGAGGACGGCGGGAGGCGATTCAAAAGTTGGACCTATTTTGGAGTGGGATTCAGATCGAAGATAATCTATAGTTTGAATCATATTTATTTCCTTTTAATTATCTTATTTAGTTTATTATAATTCTTAGTTTGTTAGGATTTACTATAAATAATGTCCGTTGGTAAATGTTTAGGGAGTTTTTGTGGTTTATAATTAGATGCTTATATTTCCAACGGTGACATTTCGTTGGTTTGTTGAGTAGCTTAACAACACCTCCTGAAGTGTTGATATATACAAACTCAAGTATTTAGATCTGCAGGTGTATAGATAAACTTGAAAAAAGATTGCTAACATAAAGTTACAATATTTCACAGTCATACAAAAGCTGTTGAATATTTTAGTGTAATTAGAGATCGCATGTATCATTCAAATAAGAGTGCACGCTTGTTTGAATGTCATCGGGCCTAACGGGGGATCCAAGGGGGTAGCGCCCCCTTGGCGGGGATTCGGGGGCAGCGCCCCGGAGAGAAGCGGTGTCCAAGGGGCGGCAGCACCTGGCGGGGTCCAAGGGGCAGAGCACCTGGCTGGGGTCGAGCTGCCAAGTCAGCTTAAAAATTTTTATTTTTAAACAAAAGTCCTTCATCGAAAATGCATTAGAAATTTAATTTCGGGCCAAACATGCATTCGTGGAACTTGAGGGACTAAAGGTGTAATTTACCTCAAGAAGCAGTTTTCTTGAAAACTAAAAATACGCTTCTGCGTATTCGGTTTTATTCATCCCCTAAAAAGAAATTCGATTTATTTATCTTCTGAAAATTTGCTCAATCAAAATCCATACGAAAATCTAGAATCAATCTGATTTTATCCAATCAAACGTTGGTAGACACTCAAATTGTTCGATCTGAAAGTGATTACACGACTTCAGATTTATACAGTAATTTTCGAGAATTCCCCAACAAAAGCTAGGAATTATATAAATCTTGATTTCAAACACGCTATTGTGAGGTTGTGCTTTTTATCATTTGTTGTGGAAAATTGAGAATGATGATTTTAACGGGGAATCTGGTTGTTTGGATGAAAAAATAAAAACTAAAAAAATAAACGATCTAATCCTGATATGTTCACAACTGAAGGGTTTACTTTGGACAAAGTAAAAGATTAAGGAGTGAAAACAAAAGTTTAATTTAATTAGTTAGAAGTTATAAGTTAGTTAGGAATAGATAACTATTAGTTTATCTATATGATTATTTAAATAGTATTTATATTAAGTTATGATTATTTTATGTCTACTATATATATAAGGTTAGTAGGGTATAACCTCGTGTAGTACGCGTGTTAAATAATTAAAATACTAAATATTTATTTATGAATAGTTAGAGACTGTAAAACGTTGATTTGATATAAGAAATAATTGAAATTACGTACTAGTAATTACTTTGATTAATTGATAAAATATTTTTATTATTTCTAAAACTTTCATTATAAAAAAATTATTGCTTTGATAAATATTCATTTTTTATTAATATTTCTTTGTTAAAAACTCCGGGTTTGTTTAGTAAAGTTTTTTATATTAAACTTTTATTTTATAAAAAGAAGGATTTTAAAATAATTTCATTATTTAAAAAAGTTTCGTTGTTTTAAATAAAATCATAGTTTTATTAGTCGAGTTCAACAATAAGAAAAGAATCGAAATATGTTACTTTAAATACATGTGTTTACATCTATTTTTAGGTTGGATTCAATTGGTTACTCCAACAAGTAGCAAGTTAACTGCCCTGAACTTGTGCTTTCATGGTTTCTCGGTGGGTGTTTGGGAGTGCTTATTTTTATCAACTTTTAACTTTTTAACTTTTGAAAAGTTAAAAAGTCATTTTATAGTGTTTGACAATATGATTGTTGTGAGTGAATAAGTTAATAAATCACTTCATACTAACTTACATATTAACTTATTAACTTATTGAAAAAGTCAATAAGTCAATAAGCTGTTTTTTAAAAGCAATCCTAAACAAAAAGTCGAATCCACAAGTTGGACCTTTTTGAGTTTTTGGTGTTCTTGTTGTTGACTAAAGAAAGCTTTGCAATTGAGAATTTGAGGTGGGAGATCTCATCATCTTCAACATCACCCTTCCTCCTCACTGCAATTAGCCTTCTTTGGTTGGGCCGTTTGCTTTGTGGAGAAGAGGAATATCTAGCTTCTATGGTCGTGTACAGCGACGCGTCTAATTCCAATCCTCTAAACCTGTCTGCATAATACAAACACAACGGCCTTCAGAATGCAGCTTCCGGAAACAATATAATATCCGCAATACTAAGATTCATTAGCAAACAAAAGCAATCACACTTAACACTTAAGGATCATGGAGGAGTCAGTTAAATGGGTCAGATGGACTTAAAAAGCCAGAAATTATGAGGTGATCAATCGATCGCAACTAAAGAAGAAACAACTAGGTTAGGGTTAACTTAACACTACTATCTTCACCGATCTAAACTTTTGATTTATTCGCTAATTTCAAGCACGAACAACCCTCTAAAACACACCAAGGGGCAGTTTGTTTCAGCCTCTTAATTGTTTAGATTTCTGAATGGTTCAGACTGTTTGTTTAGTGAGCAAATGTTTGAATACAGGGGCGGCTCAACCTATTTAGAGGCCCCAAGCGAACTAAAAGTTTGGGGGCCTTTCGGTTATGGTTTGACATTTAATTATAATGTTTATTTGGTCTATCACACAATGTTTAAGTGATTTCATAGATCCAGAACAAAGTCTGAAAATAGTATAAGTACAAGTGCAAATCAAGTGAGTCTAAACACTGATCAAACGAGGTATACTATTTGAAAATACGAGTGAGCCTAAAATAAACGAGCAAATCATCAAATGAGCAAATCACCAAAACACTACAACACGATAATCAAATGAGCAATACAGAACAAGATATTCAAATAAGCTTATGAGAAAAGATAATTAAATCAGTAGTACAATCAAATTAATCGATAATCCGATCAGCAGAAAGAAAAAAGAAAAAATAGAACTAACCTCTGTGAATGATTTTAATAAAGTAGAGTTCCAACCATTGTGCCAAATCTAAACCATTTACTTCAACTAAGAGCATTAAAGTTTTATGTTCTTCAAATTTAGCTAATTCTAGCAATAAATCTTAAAGCAATTACACTCAAATTCTCAGTTCAGTTCATAACAAGTTCTTAAAACAAATCATGTTTTCCAAGATTCTTTAAGCAACTTTCACAGACTATAGCAAGATAATCAAACTATCAATTATTAACAAAAACTACAAAAGCTAAGCAACTAACCTATATGAAGTGTGAACAATTGAACAATTGAACATATCGTCAATTGAAGTCGATTAAAGGCAAAACTGCAGGGCAATTGAAGGCTTGAAGATGAATCTCGCTTGAAGATAATCAAACCTTCCGATTCCTGGATTGACGCTTCAGTTTTTTATGCTTTGATTAACGAATTTTGGCTTAAGTCTTCAAGATTTGGAGGCCCTAAAAAGGTGGAGGCCCCAAACCCTAGCTTGGGTTCCATTGCCTTATGAACCGGCCCTGTTTGAATAGTTTAGATATTTGTCTCTGAATGATTAAGCATTATAATAATATTGAATGGTTAATACCTCTTATCTAAATGGTTAAACTTTTGATTTATTTGCTAATTTCAAGCACGACCAGCCCTCTAAAACACATTAAATCCTTTATGTCCCCTTAGTTATTTTGATGCATTACTGTCATGCAATGCAAAACTCACACGCTAATGACACAAGCCCTTTTCCTTAACTATCTTGTTTAATAAATAACAACACTTGCTTTATTTAAAAAACATGCTTTCAGTAAACTTCTCTTAAAATGAAATACCCTTTCTAGTAAAACTCATTGGCATGAAAAATTTAGCAAAAAGAAAGTAAAGTAGTTTTTACCGGCTGCCCGTTGCGCAGGTATCGTACGCGGCGTGATAAAATATAAAATAACAATTGACTCGACTTGTTTTCGGACTAAATTCACATCGAACCGTAAAATAACTCGAATTTATATCTTTAAACAAAAACGTATTACACTTGAGCCACCTTCTTTCGAAACAAAATTATGTTGCACATAGATTACAATCGTCCCAACTCATATCCGAACTAAATTTACGTTGAAATGTAGAGTAATTTGAATTTATAACGTCGAATGAAAACGTTTTATATTTGACCCGACTCGTGAACGAATGTAGAGATGCAGATAATCTAAAAGCGTATATAAAAATAAGCATGAGAGTTGTTTATATTTGACCTGACTCATACCAACACATATCTGAAAATATAAACATAACATATCCGTTTTTCAGGAAAAATTGTATTGGAGTAAATCTAAATTTATAAAAACTAAGAGAGTAAAAGTGACGTGTCAAAGTTGACCAATTAGATTTGAAATCTATAAACAAATACCAAAATTATGATTAATATATAATTCAGTGAACAAATATTATCATTATTTAATTATCTATTTAACTGTTCAATTGAAGATGAATTAATATAATAACTAGGAATGAAACCTCGCGCGTTGCCGCGGGGTTTTCTTGAAACGCCGTAGTAACTGGTAACCATATTAGTATAAAATAGCAAGTTAATTTATTTTATAACAGGACCAGTCAACGAACCGGATATATTACTGGTTCATAAACTGGGCAGTATTATTAGTAATCTTAAAACAAAATATTAAAGAAAGAATTAGAGTAAAAAAGAATATAAACCTGTGGATAATGTAAAGTTGATTAGAACTAAAAATAATTAAATATATGTTGTATTAAAATATGAACACTTAATCTCAAAAACTATAACATAACTAAATTATGTGAATATAAAGTAGCGGCAATAACTTTGGATTTCAAATTCACTATAAAACTGAGTTTAATACATTTTGGATTTACAATTTCTTCCTGTCGAACCGGCTGGTTTGTTGGAAGACGGTTTAAGTGTGCTCAACCGGACCAACCACCTTCCCCGTGGTTGTCCGGCCAAACGTATCTTCTATATCCAACTTTTCCATCCTAAAACGACTCGTTCCTGCCATTAAAGACCCTAAGTTCCTTAACGGACAACGGTCCCACGCCAAACACACCATTGAGTCGTCATCGTTCACCATAACCGATGACTTTAACAACCCTAAATCTGGTATCATCGCAGCTAGCATCTTTTTCTACGTTTCTCGTTAATTCTGATTTTGTTTTATCTCGTGTGTTGGATCTAGTAGTTGGAGGTGGTGTAATAGTAATAAACTATATATGAAAAGTGAGTGGGGCCTTTTTGCAATTTTTTAAAGATTGGTGGTAAGTTTCAAAAACTCTAAAAGGTTCTTGAAAGTGTGCGGGGGCCTTTTTGCAATTTCTTAAAGTTTGATGGTAACTTTCAAAACCTCTAAAAGGTTCTTGTGGACACCGACCTCCAAGATTTATATATATATAATACTTTTGGACCGAATAAGAGGCTTGGACACATGCTTAGATCGATATTTCAAAGAAAAAATGAAACTAGTATGTTAGTTGTATTCAACATTCCAATACGTATATATGTTAACCAGACACAATTGACACCTCTAATGTTCAAATATGCAATTTATTCATTTATTTTAAACTATATACATAATTTTATATTAAATAAATAGAGTTAATCTCGGTTTTGGTCCCTGTGTTTTGCAATTTGACTCCACTTGAGTACCAACGTTTATTTTGTCTCCACTTCAGTACCAAAGATTAAAAAAGTTGTATGTTTCAGTCCAATTTTACAACGGCGTTTAAATGTGCCGTTAAATAGGAGGCACGCGCGCTGCACATGAGGGTATTTTGGTCATTTCATGTGTAAACGGTCTCTGTGTTCGCATAAGAGCAAATTGAAACTAGGTCAAAGCTCTTAAACTCATCCCCATGTTTTTCACTTCTCTGATTTCACTCCTCGTCATGTGACATTTGGGTGCTGTCACTGAAGTAGAGTATGATACTCTAGAAATATACGATAAGTGCATTCAATCTTTGCCAACGAATTTTGGATTCTGTTTTGCATTGTTAATGCTGGTCAAGAACCAAACTTGTTTTCTTTAAAAATCTATCATGGTGGAGAGTTTGTGGACTTCTCACTTAGAAGATACGTGCATGGCAAGGTTAATTTTGTGGACTTAGTTGATCAAGATGTGTTCTCTGCCCATGTGATTGATGCAATTATCAAAGCTTTAGGCTATCCTGAAGATGAGGTAATTTACTATCACTTCAAGATTCCAGGGCAAGATTTAGATTTCGGTCTACGAGCTCTTAGGAAAGATAAGGATGTACTAAACATGTTGCAATATGTATCTATTCTTAAGTTGATAGAGATTTATACAGAGCATGGTAAAACTAAGCTAAACACATACTTTCAGTCACCTGATGGTGGTTCTAAAGTAGTGATTGAGGAGATTGTTAATGTTGCGCCTTATAATTGTAAACGACAATTAGCACTTGAGTGGCATAATGATAACCCATGGTCTAGTGATGAAGATGTTAGTGAGGCTGTTGGTGAAGGTCATGTGAATGTTAGTGATCATTTAGGAGAGAATGTTAGTGAGGCTGTTGATGAAGGTCAAGTAGAGAATGTTAGTGAGGCTGTTGGTGAAGGTCATATGAATGTTAGTGATCATGTAGGAGAGAATGTTAGTGAGGCTGTTGGTGAAGGTCATGTGAATGTTATGGATGATAATACATTTATAGCTCAGTTTATGAATGAGTATGACTTTGAAAGGGATAATAATGACTTTGAGAGGGATAATAATGACTGGGAAAGGGATAACATGGCTGAGGGTGAAGTTAATGATGAAGATGAAAGGGATAACATGGCTGAGGGTGAAGTTAACATGCCTGAAATGGATAGTAGTGAAAATGAGGATTCTGATTTTATTGTTGATGAAGATAACATGGTAGAGGGTGTGGAGGTGGACATGAATGAATTTAGAGCAGCTGTTGATATGGATGTAGAAAATGAGATGGAAAAAGATAACGATGTTGATGAGGAGACTGCACAAATAGATCTGGATGACTTTGACAGTTTAAGTGAAGATGAGGATACTCCATTAAACAAAAGATTAAAACAGTTAAGAAAGGAAAAAAAACTAGAAAGCAGTTGCATCAGCCCCTTTTTATATTGGTCAAACTATAAGTGACAAAGAATAAATCAAGTTGGCTGTTAAGAAAAATGTTGTTGAGACTAGAAGGCAACTTCATATTGTGAAAAATGACAACCGTAGATTTAGGGTTGTTTGTCAAGGGCATAATCCAAGTTTTGTTTGCAACCAAGGGCAAATTAGAGATGTTCCAAAAGATGGTGGGTCCCAGCAGTGTGAGAAATCTTCAAAAGCTGGTGGTTCAGGTGCAATAAATAAAAAACCAAGGAAAAAGAATCCAAAGCCCACCTGCCCTTGGACTTTGCATATATCTAGAACCAATAAACAAGATCTGTGGTGTGTGAAGACTTTCATTGAGCAACATGAATGTTTACAGACAAGAGAGATAAGGATGTATACTGTTAGCTCTGTTGCAAGAGAAGTGGAGCAAGTAATTGATTCTAACCCTAACATACCTTTAAAGGCCCTACAAGATCTGCTACAAAAGAAAAACCAGGTAAAGATTTCAATTCAGAAAATCTTTAAGGCAAAAATGATGGCCCTTCATAAGTTACATGGTGATTACAAGGCACAATATGAATTGTTGAGGGATTATTGTGATGAATTGTTGAGATCAAATCCTGGGACAACTATAAAAATTAATGTTGAAAGGGAGTGCAATCCAGCAAGTGAAAGTAGACAATTTAGAAGAATCTACATATGTCTTGGTGCTATGAAATCTGGTTTTAAGGCATGTGGAAGGGATCTACTGGGTTTAGATGGATGCTTTATGAAGGGTCCATATCCAGGACAAATTTTGACTGCTTTTGGGGTTGATTCCAATAATGGCATCTACCCTGTTGCATATGCAATAGTAGAGTCTGAAACCACCAACTCATGGACTTGGTTCTTGGAACAACTTGCTAATGATCTAGATCTATCTGTTAATTCAAATTTCACTTTCATCACTGATAGGCAAAAGGTACTTATCCTTTTAAGTTCACTGTACTTATCAATCAGTACTTTCATTAATGTTTTAAATAAAAACTGTTGTAGGGATTAATACCTGCATTGAAGAAAGTTCTCCCAGCTGCTGAGCACAGGTATTGCTTGAGACACATACATGACAATATGAAATCTAAATGGAGAGGGCATATGTATAAGTACCTGTTGTGGAAGTGTGCAAGTACAACAACAGTCCCTCAATTTGAAAAGGCAATGGTAGCAGTAAGAAAACAAGATGGTTCTTTGCATGATTAGTTAAAAGAAATCCCCCCACAATACTGGAACAGAGCTTATTTTAGTGGTAATATATGTTCTTATTTGGTTAAAACTAAATAATTAGTGCTATTTATAATAACTACCTTGTTCTTTCTGGTGTAATAACTACAGGAAGAGCAGAGTGTGATATACTGCTTAATAATGTTTGTGAGGTCTTTAACAGACAATTAGTAGGAGGTAGAGATAAGACTATAATTAGTTGCTTAGAATACATAAGGGAGTACATGATGAAAAGGATTGTTGGAGTCCACAAGTTGATTGCCAAGTGTGAAGGACCTTTAACACCATATGCAACAAAGACCTTTAATTCAATAAAATCTGAGGCTGCAGAGTACAATGTCATTATGGCTGGAGTAAACAAATATCAGTTTAGTGGACCTTGGTTAGATCAAGTGATGGTTGACTTGGGGAAGAAAACTTGTTCATGTAGGAAATGGGAGCTCACTGGTATGCCTTGAAAGCTTGCAGTGGCAGCCATATGGGATCTTTCAAAGGGGGGTGAGGAGGCTACAATTCCAGAGTCATAGGTTTCTAGAGTTTATTGGCTTCAAACTTGGAAAGATGTTTACCAATACACCATTGACCCAATCAATGGGAGAGACTTGTGGACACCATCAGCATGCCCAACAGTTCTAAAAGCCCTAAAACATCATACTCAGGTGGGTAGGCCAAGAAAAAAAAGGAAGAAAAGTGCTGAGGAGTTGAGTGAAATCAATGATAGGGGCAAGATTGTTAAGAGGGGATATTCTATTACATGTTCAAAGTGTAACAAGAAGGGCCATAACAAAAGATCCTGCACTGGTCAAGGGGGGTCACCGCAAGTGTCACAGGAAGCTCCACAAGCAACACAAGATGTTTAGTTGTTGTTTTATCAGTTTTTGTTGAACAGTTATGTCTTTTGTACCGTCTTATGTTTGTTAAACAAGTATGTATTTTGTTAACATTATGGTTATGGCATGTTCTATTTGACTTCATCTGTAGTGTACCATTTGTTACATTTGAAAGCATATAACAACAGCTTGTAATACATAAACCAAAACCCACTACCATTGCAAGCAAAATCCACTGCCATTACAGGGTTCTATTACATCATTTGAACACCAAATACATAAACCAAAACCCACTACCATTGCAAGTTCTATTACATCATTTAAACACCAAATACATAACAATGAACAACCAACTTAAACCTAATACAAAATTGAGTTTCTTCACTTGAAATGCTAAGCTCTTACAATCAGCTTGTAATTTGTTGTTGGATTTCAACAATCCGGATATAATTCGAGTGGCCTTTGCACACAGAGGAGGGTCAACCCAACTCACAAACCCACAACTCGTAACCTGCACAGACAGGAGGGTCAACACAACTCACAAACATACAATAATCTTGAAACCTAACAATTTAGGTCTTATCGTGTTAGCACAACAATGAAAGCAACGTACCGGGTTTGCTGAGGTCTAAGACGTGATGATTCTTGTTGGAGATCCACATGAACATATCACCATTTTCATCAGCTGCAACAAACACACAGAGAGAAAGAGAGAGAGAGAGAGATAGAGACGGAGATATGAGTGTATATATATGGGTTTATTGTAATCAGGAGGCAAAAGAGACCGTTTACACATGAAATGACCGAAATACCCTCATGTGCAGCGCGCGTGCCTCCTATTTAACGGCACATTCAAATGCCGTTGTAAAATTGGACTAAAACAGACAACTTTTTTAATCTTTGGTACTGAAGTGGAGACAAAATAAACGTTGGTACTCAAGTGGAGTCAATTTGCAAAACACAGGGACCAAAACCGAGATTAACTCAAATAAATATTTTGGTTCAACATACACTTATTACCAGGTTGCTTGTTTTATTTATTTATAGTATACATCGATCAATTCATATATATTTTTAACTATGATAAATTTGTGAAAGTGTAGGGTGATTTGTGCAAATATTTGCACTTAAAAATGGGCACGTGGGTCAGTGTCAAATCATCATCAATTTATCAATTCATCAATTCATCAATTCATCAATTCATCAATTCATCAATTCATCAATTCATCAATTCATCATCACCATCATCAGATACTCACATATTACTCCCTCTCTCCCGCCTCTTTCAACGTCACAAATTCGTCAATCGAAGTGCTCAAACCATTCATCTTGATTCTAATTCTTGGAGATTGAAGACGTCTGATACTGCTTCTTGCTCTTTGGAGATTGAAGATGTCATTGTTTTCATCAACTTCGAACTCGAGGGGCCCTCTGATGTATGAAAACATGAGGAGTAAGTGGAGGAGGGAGTACTCCCCTAATCAACGCATTCTGATAATAAGCGATGGAGATTTCTCCTTTTCGTCTTCCCTGGCGTTGTGTCACGGACTGAATCTAATCAGCTCACGTGCGGCACTTAGATTCGTTCTAAGTCAGCCTTCTTGATCTCGAGTGGATGGTTTATGCAGCGGAAGTCTTTGTAAGGGAACGTTAGATTTGTAGTGCGCAAGTAAGACGCTTGTAGTGTATGTTTACAACACAAGTAATAAGTTTGTATTGTTTACAAACACAAGTACAAGACTTTGATGTTACAAGGAGCTTAGGTATGTTGCAAATGAAGTACCACCAACCTATTTATACTAGTTACAAGTATTCTAGATTGTTCTACATCTAAATAAGTCTTTACATAATATCTAAGACAAGATTTTTACATGGATTTCTCTAGATTTCTCATGGTCTTTCATGGTTGCTCCATGGCTGATTTTTGTAGCCTTTTCTAGAGAGTTCTGTGGTCTTTAAGGGCTGCACAAGTTGCTCCTTTATAGCAGCCTTTTATGCTCGGGTTCTAGAACGTTCTGGGACGTTCTAGAGTCTTCCAAGGCCGCAATGTTGCTGCAGAATTATATGGGCTGTTCCGGAGTTTTCCGGGCAGCCTTGCTTGCTTCGTAAGTACCCCTAATCGATAAAAATTAGGGTGCTGCGACTTGCGTTTTGGCGGGTCGTGACAGGTGGCTCTGAAAACTGGTTCAAACATCACTGCAACTTCTTACGACAGCTTGGGTATGTAAACTTAACGTTTGATTTCATTTCTTGAATTATCGCATTCAATGTCCTGCAACACCTCTAGATTTGTTTCGAAAACCCTATTTGTGAATCTCATATCGTCTGCCTGATACCAATTCAAGAAATATGCATGATCGATCATTTCTTTTTCCATCAATCTAGCTTCAAATTAAGATCCGTACGTCCGTCTTTGCATCGTCTTTTTCTTTTTTGCTATCAGTGTGTGATGATTACGACCTGATCTCCCGTGATCAGGTGTCGTTGCTTTATGATGGTCTCTGGATCAGTGTGTGATGATTACGACCTGATCTCCGGTGATCAGGTGTCGTTGCTTTATGATGGTCTCTGAATCTGTTTCGTTATTGCTGCTCTCGGTGTGAACCGATTTGTTTGAATTTCATTTGGGTTACAAGAACTTGATGTTCTTTTCAGTTTGATTAAGAGAATTGAGGTTTATAACTGGCTGTGAAAGATTTTGATCCTTGATCACCCCCAAGTATTTATTTGTTTTAGCATTCTTTGAAGCTTAATAGATATACGCCGGTTGAATTTGGTGGTTTCAATTTTATATCTATGAGTAAAATTACTTGTGTTTTTAATTATAGTGTTATCATGCTTTGATTTGAGAGTAAATCTATTAGTAAAATTACTTTGTTTTTAGTTTTAGTTAATGGACATGGTTGTTTAGTTGGTTGTTTAGATTAAACTAAACCTTACCTTCCTAGTAGAGTTTAGGATCAACCCTCAAATTTTGTAGCAAAATATATACTTACCATTGAATTATATTTTACATAAAAGGTGTTCTTCTGAAAAAACACAAGTATGCTAAGAAGAATATTCAGAAGCTTAAATGTTTAGGAGGCGTTGTACACCATTGTATCGATGCAACAGTGATAAACAAGTATTCATTTTTCCAAGACGCCCAATTTGACACAGTCATTTATAATTTCTCACATACCGGATTTCAGTATCCGGAGTCCCATATTTACGCTATAAGGTACAAAACATATATCGTTGTCATTTTCTTATAAATAATCCAACTAAAACTAATAATTATATTGATGATAAATGTATTTTGTTGTTTTGTAGGGATAACCGAAAATTAGTAAAGAGATTCTTCAAGAATGCCTTCAAGCTGCTAAGGGAGGAAGGGGAAATACACATCACCTACAAGGATACACGCCCATTCGATCAATGGGACGTAGAGGGTTTAGCTTTTTCGGAAAGATTGGACTTATTGGAACGTAAAAAATTTAACATCAATGACTATCCCGGCTACGTCCATAAAAGAGGAGCTGGTATTACTCCAGATGGTTGGTTTAATTTAGGAAGCTGCTCGAAATTTAGATAAATAAAAGGAAATGACTTAATAATTCATTCTATCATTGTACAGTAGGAGTTTTCTAAAATTGTTACATTTACAAAATTCCTTATTGTAACTTTGAAATTTAAAAAAAATGACCAAATTCCTATTTCCTAATTATTATGTAAAACAAATTCGACGACGGTGAGGTGGTGAAGATTGAGATAGACGAGTCCCTCTTTTCGAATTAATCATCTTATCCCCCATTTGGAGGAGAATTATCATCTTTTGCTAAAGCCACAATAGCGCAATTGTGATACTCCGTTAATTTGCTCCACTTTCTTTTTAAGTTCTGCAGATGAATTAACATTCAATGATTTTGAATTTACATGGTCAATGATTAGTGATTTCGTAGCAATTGTTATAATGGAAGTAGCTATATATGGTCATATGCGTGATAAACTGATAATTGTGGCCTACCTGAAGCTGCACTTGCTAAGAACAAACCCTAAAAGATTACAACTTTCATGCTCAAAATTCACTGAAAAGTTTGCATAGATGTTTGTTTAAATTGAATGATCGTCGTTTAATTTGCAAGTACAAAAGTTAAAAAAATGACCAAATTCCTAATTATTATGTAAAACAACTGTGCATATATATGAACTAATGAAGTCTGCTAAAAAACAAGCTGCTTTGGTGCATTCGGATATGTGCTTGACGTAGATCAACCTGATCAGCTACTCGTCGCAAGTCACCAGTTTTGAGGGTGTAAACGAACAAGCGTTCCCAGTGATTGTAGGCCACTAATATGTCCCCGTCTTTGTTCCAACAACCCGGAATCTCCACATTATACTCTCCATATTTACGGCCCTTGCGCGGCAGATAAGAACGGAGATTAAACCAACAGTGAAACATCCATTCTTACTGCCTCAATATCCACAGCTTGATACCAAAGGGGCCGAAACACATGAACCCAAGTTCACCATTTAGATCAACCAACTGATTATAGTCGATCCAGTGGCTGTCTCCTTCTTTCGGTTTGGGAGGGTCCCTTAACCCGAATTCCTCCGTCTTCACATCAAACCACACTATTTGTCTTCCTTCTTCTGTTTTTAGTTCGGTTTGCCAACGATCAACCAACCAATGCAAACGCCCATGAGCAAACACACCCTCACCGATTATCGGGTAAGCAGGGATTTGGGCCGTCTCTTGCCACGACCCGGTCCCCAATGAACGAACCATGGTGCTTACCACATTAGTATCCTAGCCTTTGACGATGAAAAACAGTCTTCAAAGTGTTGGTGGAATCATCAAAGCCGATCCCTGTTGCCTGGCACGGACCCTCCAAGTCAATGAGATAAGGACCGAAATTTATTGGAAGGGATGGCAAGTCGTGACGCTGTTTACTAAGAGGATTGATAAGCGCAAAGCCGTAGGTGCCAGCACCACAGGGGTCTTGTTCGTAACACACCAGGCTCAGCCCCTTGCATGAACCTAGAAGCAGATACCCGAAGAACACACCGCTATAATCCAACTCCAAAACAGGTTCTTTTGCACACCATGCACCAACAAACTCACCCTGATCTTGTGGGGTTCATCAACATGTGGAAAAGGTTGAAACAATATTGGTGTTGGTTCTTCTTTCACATGAATGCTATCGAGGTACGGATCGTTGATGTGTTTCAGCCATAATTTGCTTACACACTGGAAACAAGCCAACGACTTGACGGGCAATCTCAACAAGATGTCGTACATAACATCCTCAAGAAACGGATCCGCCATTCAAAGGTTGCAGGTAGGTGAATGATTGATTAGGGTCTAGAATGTGGATTTGAAGGTTGAAAGTGGATTTTAGCGTATGATAATGATGATATTTATCAATGAATGAAAATTAATAACTATTGAACGACTGTAAGTGTAAGTGGTACAATCAAAGGTTGCCATGGTGTCTTATTTCTAAATACACGAAGCATTCAATAACTAGAATACCTAGATCTACCCCACTAGCAACCTATCCTAAAATAGTTATAGTATTAGGGATGACAACAAAATCAAAAACAAAAGGTAACAACCAGATTATTTCGATCATAAAGATAGATGCAATGAGATCTTCCTCTTCTTATTTTCTGTCGCCAACATGTGGCAAGTAAAATCACTAACCAACACCACTATATCTACATCGGATCTGAGTTGAATCAACTGCAAGGAAGCCTCCATCTCCGACGCCATGAGCCACCAGATCTAGAAATGAATTCTGTCCAGCAACATAGCAAGGAAAATCAAGACACATATGACCCTAAACTTCAGCCCATTGAGCCATCAGATCATCCTTATGAATTTAAACCCTTAGTGATCAAACATAATCAAATGAATACACTCATGAATAAATGGGTCAAAATTGTCACATCTGATTGAAGATCTTGACAACCTGTATGATAGAACGATAAAAAAGATTATGAGTACCTTCACTTCCTTGAGTTACAATTGCTTTAAATATGGATAGCCGAAACAATAAATGCACCATATATAAACTGGCGGATTACTATACATAGATCTTGCAAGTTGTTGTAGACTTGTAGTTGACTGTTCACAGCCTCAACTTGTTTTTCTTCTTCAAATACCAAACTACAAAAGGGCGTACCTGGTGCTGCAAAGAGCTCCCGCGTTTTCGCAGGGTCCAGGGAGGGTCCGTCCCATTTAAGGGAAGATGTACGCGGTCTTTCCCCCACATTTTGTGGGGAGGCCGTTTCCACGGATCGAACCTGAGACAACAGAAGTTTAAAACGTTGCATTACAAAAATAATTTCATAAACTGTGCAAAGTTGGTAAAAGTATATAAGTCCAAAAACATTCGTTGTTTCATATTGAATCCAAGCAAATGATTAAGCAAGAGGAGGATGAGGATTTTTTAAATAAATTTTGGATTGAAATTGATATTATAAACTTTTCAAGAAATAAAGTTACTTTTGTTAAATCTCAAAGAGCAAAATAGAAATTAACTCTAAATAATATTAACTACAACTTCTAATTGAAGAAACAATAATCAAGTCAAACAAATAAGTAATATAGTGCGAACTCTTTGGCTAAAAAGACTTGTACTTTTAGCATACGGTTGTGACATCCAATTAAATGACCATCTTCAAGAAAAATCCTAATGGATTTTGCATCGCTTTTTGGATCAACATTTGCAAAGCCTTGATAGGTAGTGTCAAAGAAAGCAAAATGACCTTTGAGCTGAAAACACTAACATTAAAAAGCTAACTTAAATACACAAAATAAATAGTATTAAAAGTACCAACCTTAAACTGGTAAGATATTTCTTTCCATTATTCAATTGTAGGATAAACTCCAGTGGGGTTATGAGCATAAGCATGCAGCAAGAAGAATGACCCATTTGCTGCGTCCTCCCATTCGAAGATATTCCCTGAAGGTAGATATGATTAAATAGGAGAACATAGTATAGGTTTATAAATTTTTAATTTTAAACAACTCATTTATGCGGATGATCTTGAAAGTTTATACCGAATTGTTGTTTTAATAAAGCTACTAATGCATCTTGTAAGTCATCATTCATGTGAAATTGTCCATGATAGTAATATGGATGTAGCACTAACAGTTTTGTAATTGATCCCTACTAAATTCTCCACCAAGAAATGAAAAGAAATGTCACTCATGGTACCTATGAAAAAGTAAACAATGTTAAAGCCATAGGTATTAGGTAACAAAGGAATCTTTGTTATCTTAATATCGTAGAGAAAAAACTAATACCTAGAGGGGCAAACTGGTCGGTGCGATTTGAAAAGAGGATGTAACCATGAAACATCATCTTCTTGAAGGACTTAGTTGCAACCAAGAGATGAGTAGGGCTGTAGGGATATTTTGTAAGTTGATGACAACGAAAGTTGCTTTGTGATCGCCATTGCAAAATCAACCCTCGTCAATAATGGTTTGATATTTCCTCCACACAAACTCCTGTTTTCATATCGATTCGAGAAAAAAGATTAAAAATGCATCAATTTAAGAAGAGAAGTAGAGGGTATTTACCTGGACAACTACAACAACAACAAACAAACACTTAAGGATACGGTATAATGATGAACAAAAACAAGCTCCTTTGGTGCATTCAGATATGTGCTTGACAAACATCTATGCAAACTTTTCTTTAAATTTCACAGTTATAATAAGGAATTTTGTAAATGTAACATTTTATACAATGAGAGAATCAATTATTAAGTCATTTCCTTTTATAAACCTAAACTTCGAGCAGCTTCCTAATCTAAACCAACCATCTGGATTAATTCCAGCTCCTCTTTTATTAACGCAGCCAGGATAGTTAGTGATGTTAAAACTTTTACGTTCTAATTAATCCAGTCTTTCGGAAAACGCTAAACCCGCTACGCCCCATTTTTTGAATGGGTCTGTATCCTTGTGTGTGATATGTATTTCCCCATCTGCCCTTAACAGCTTGAAAGCATTCTTGAAAAATCTCTTTACTAATTTCCGATTATCCCTACAAAACATAAAATACATTTATCATCAATATTATTATTAATTTTAGTTGGATTATTTATAGGGAAAAGTCAATGATATTTGTTTTGTACCTTATAGCGTTAATATCGGACTCCGGATACTGAAATCCGACATGCGGGAAATTGTATATGATAATGTCAAATTGAGTGTCTTGGAAGAATGGATACTGGTTCATCATGGTCGCATCGACATAGTGGTGTACAACGCCTCCTAAACATTTAAGATTCTTAACCATGGTGAGTCGGTAGCCATTCTTCCATAGCACCCAATTTGATATTATATACAATTTCCCGCATGCTGAATTTCAACAACCGAAGTCTCATATGCAAGCTACAACCTGCAAAACAAATATCATTGTCTATTTCTTATAAATTTCTCCTAACTAAAATTAATAATATATTGATTATATATGTATTTTGTTGTCTTGTAAGGATCATTAGAAATTAGTCAAGGAATTCTTCAAGAATGCTTTCAACATGTTAAGTGCCCAAGGGAAAATGCATATCACAGACAAGGATGCAGGCCCATTCTAGAAATGGGACGTAGAGGGTTTAGTATTTTTAAAAAGATTGGACTTATTAAAACGTAAAACTTTTAAAATCACTTACTTTCCCGACTACGTCAATAGAAGAGAAGTTGGTTTTAATCCAGATGGTGTGTTTAAATTAAGATGCTGCTCGAAATTTAGGTTTATAAAAGGTTTAGGTTTATAAAAGAAAAGGACTTAACAATTGATTCTCTCATTGTATAGTATGAGTTTTCTAAAAATGTTATTTTTTACAAAATTCCTTATTATAACTTCAAATTTTAACTATTTTTATTTCATAAAAAACTATTATTTAAACACAAATTTTAAAATATTTCATAGTTTTTAAAAGGTTTGATGTATTAGAAAATTTTATTATTTTGTAAAGAAGTTTCCTTTAGAAATTTTATTTATAAAAAATGGAGAATTTTATTTTTTTAGCGTATACATGATCTAATATGATTAACCATCAATAAATATTGACACTGGTTCTGATTATAATAAAAATACAATAAAACTAGTTACAAACAATTAGTGGCTTTTCTTGTTTTAAATCATAAATTTGCTAAGTAAAAGAACTTGTATTAGATTAAAAAAGAATCACAAAATATAAAGAGGCCTCGACTCGCAATTCACAAATCACAAGCACGCAGTCGACAGAAAGCAACTTCTTGCGTTTCCTACACCCACCGGAAAACCCTCCGGCTATACACACGGTAACAACTATTTTTAACTCTTTTCAGGGCTCCCTTTGTTTGTATCTAACTATTTTTGCCCTATTACTTATTCATCTTCCTCATGTGTGTTATCATCCTAGGTCAAATGTTCACTAGGGTTTATTCGGTCAAAATCAACCCTTGTTCATTGCATTCTTTTTATAAAAAATGGAGAATTTTATTTTTTGTTAGCGTATACATGATCTAATATGATTAACCACCGATAAATATTGACAGTGATTCTGATTATAATAAAAATACATTAAAACTCGTTACAAACAATTAGTGGCTTTTCTTGTTTTAAATCATAAATTTGCTAAGTAAAAGAACTTAAATATAAATAGGCCTCAACTCGTAATTCACAAATCACAAGCACGCAGTTGACAGAAAGCGACTTCTTGCGTTTCCTACACCCACCGGAAAACCCTCCGGCTATACACACGGTAACAACTATTTTTAACTCTTTTCAGGGCACCCTTCGTTTGTATCTAACTATTTTTGCCCTATTACTTATTCATCTTCCTCGTGTGCTTATCATCCTATGTCAAATGTTTACTAGGGTTTATTCGGTCAAAATCAACCCTTGTTCATTGCATTCTTTTAGCTGAGATCTATTGATTTAAGCTGTAGTAATACAAATTACAAAGTATAACCACAATATCAATTGGTAATTAGCAAATTTCATATAACCACAATATCAATTGGTAATTAGCAAATTTCATATTTAAATTGAATGATCGTCTTTTGCAAGTGTAAAAGTTAAAAAATGACCAAATTCCTAATTATTATGTAAAACAATTGTGCATACTAACTAGTGAAGTCTGCTTAAAAACAAGCTGTTTTGGTGCATTCGGATATGTGCTTGACAAACATCTATGCAAACTTTTCTGTAAATTTCACAGTTATAATAAGGAATTTTATAAATGTAACATTTTTAGAAAACTCCTACTATACAATGAGAGAATCAATTATTAAGTCCTTTCCTTTTATAAACCTAAACTTCGAGCAACTTCCTAATCTAAACCAACCATCTGGATTAATTCCAGCTCCTCTTTTATTAACGCAGCCAGGATAGTTAGTGATGTTAAAACTTTTACGTTCTAATTAATCCAGTCTTTCGGAAAACGCTAAACCCTCTACGCCCCATTTCTTGAATGGGTCTGTATCCTTGTGTGTGATATGTATTTCCCCATCTGCCCTTAACAGCTTGAAAGCATTCTTGAAAAATCTCTTTACTAATTTCCGATTATCCCTACAAAACATAAAATACATTTATCGTCAATATTATTATTAATTTTAGTTGGATTATTTATAGGGAAAAGTCAATGATATTTGTTTTGTACCTTATAGCGTTAATATCAGACTCCGGATACTAAAATCCGACATGCGGGAAATTGTATATGATAAGGTCAAATCGAGTGTCTTGGAAGAATGGATACTGGTTCATCATGGTCGCATCGACATAGTGGTGTACAACGCATCCTAAACATTTAAGCTTCTTAACCATGGTGAGTCGGTAGCCATTCTTCCATAGCACCCAATTTGATATTATTATATACAATTTCCCGCATGCTGGATTTCAAAAACCGAAGTCTCATATGCAAGCTACAAGGTGCAAAACAAATATCATTGTCTATTTCTTATAAATTTCTCCCAACTAAAATTAATAATATATTGATTATATATGTATTTTGTTGTTTTGTAAGGATCATTAGAAATTAGTCAAGGAATTCTTCAAAAATGCTTTCAACGTGTTAAGTGCCCAAGGGGAAATGCATATCACAGACAAGGATACAGGCTCATTCGAGAAATGGGACGTAGAGGATTCAGCATTTTCAGAAAGAATGGACTTATTAGATGCCGCACCCCCATTTTCAGCATACAACGGAAACATGGGAAGTGTGACTAGACTGAATATCAAGAACAACATTATTTACAAAAGAATATCAAAATCTAAATACATTGAAATATATTCTCAAATGCTTTGTAGTCTGGGCTTCTAGAACATGGTACAACTGCTACTTGAGGTTCTTCAAATTGTATAACTAGCCAAGCTATTTGTGGTTTCTTGTTCCTAAAAAGCATACTAAAAGTGTCAACTAAAAAGTTGATGAGCTTGCAGGTTTAACGAAAACAGAGTTTAACACGTATGGTGCCAATTACATAAGTCCACAACTAACCCTGTACCCGGTTATCCAATCCCCATCTAATATGGATTGAATCCCCGAATAGCAATACCTCAACTGTCAAAGAATAAGCATGTGCAGATAATATGTCGCGTAGACACTACAGGCTTCGCAACACAGTATGTCTGTTTGCCTATCCATAGGACACACTGTGCGTGGGGGATTCCCCATGAGTACTACCCATACGATCCATCGATTCTATCCAAAATTAATGGTTGTGTAAAACGACAGTCGGTGCATGTGCATAGTAGCAAGAGAAAGTCTTAAATAATTGCACATCATAAGTTCAGTAAATAGATATAAGTATGCTTTTCACCCCAAAAGTAATTTAAGATAAAAAGAGGTTGCGAGAACTCACCTGGTTTCTCTTACAAGTATCCATATATCAATAGTGAGAGTTCACACCTAGGTGTAGGATTTCACAAATGTAATCCTAATTGTACACTTATCATCAGTCCTTAACAATACAGTAATCTATTCATGTGCGTGTTTGAGCTCTTAATATTAGTTTAAGCGAAATTGTTCTTTTAGTATTATAGTTAAAGTAAATGTTATCGATAGGTATTAGTGTTACTTGTATAATTACATTGGTTTCTTAAATTAATTACATTTTATCTGTACTATATATTACTATATAAATATATATGCAAATAGCTATTACTTGTTATTATATATATATATATATATATATATATAATGTTACTAATAATAAACTAAACATGAATAAAGTCATTTATCATATTATATTAGTTATAAAATGATATTGACAATAACAAACACTAGTAATATTATTGATAATAATGTAGTAACATAGCTATATGATCATAATTATCATTACCAATAACGATTATAATGTTAGTGAAATAACATTAATAATCATACCAATATAAATCACAATATTAATACTTATAGTTATTTACGTAATGTTATCTTTATATATACTTAAAAAAAGGGTTTTACCACTTGTCATCATCTTAAACACCATTTGACGCATGTCAAATTCTTAAACAAATATTACCGCTTGTCATCATATTAAACATTCATTTAAACTCCAAAAATTTTTCTTAATTTGTTTCCCTAAAATAAAAAGTTTCTAAAGTTTGAATTAATATCATTTTTATTTTATATTCAAATAAATGTTAAAATGGAAACCATTATTTGTATTCCTCATAATTTATTTTGAGAAAATAAAAACCATTTTGTAATATATGTACAATGATTTTAAATCAAAATTATGGTAAACAGAATCTAAATTTTCAAACATAATGTTAAGAGATTGGTTTTTCATAATTTAATTTTATATACAATCACAATACAACTTAAGTTGGCATGTTTCTTCATATTTGCAGCTAAGTTTGTTATAACATTTTATCAATTTTATGTTTTAATAAATTATTGGCTTTTAAGTTATATGTTATCACATGGCACATTCTCAAGAAGTTATTACCACGTGTCATCATATAGTGAAAAGTTATCTTAATAAAAATTTTGCATCCCTTAAATTTCGCATCCTTATATATCATTCTTATATATTATTCTTATATATTAGAAGATTATTAATATTAGTTCTTAATTTCTAATCGTAAATATTTGTTATTTTAGTTTGTTTTTTTTGGTGCAAGTGGAGAGCAGCATCAGGGATTCTGTGTGATAAGAGGTTCCCACCAAAACTAAAGGGAAAACTATACAGAATGGCAGTACGCCCAGCTATGCTATACGGCACAGACTGTTGGGCTATAAAGAAATCGCAAGAAAGACAAATAGAGGTCGCAGAAATGCGAATGCTGAGGTGGATGTGTGGACACACAAGATTAGATAGGATCAGAAACGACGTCTTTCGCCAGAGGCTAGAAGTGGCATGTATCACAGATAAAATACGAGAGGGAAGACTAAGATGGTTTGGGCACGTGAAGAGGCGAACGATGTCAGCACCTGTTAGAGCAGTAGAGAACATCAGCGTAGAGGGTAGGAGGAGTAGAGGTAGACCTAGGTTGACTTGGGATGAGATTATTAGGCGAGATATGATAGACTTGCACCTCTCTGAGCACATGATCGAGGATAGGAGTGAGTAGAGGCGTAGAATAAAAATTAAGGACTTTTAGTGGAATTTGTGGGTGAGACGGGCTACGGTTACATGTGGCGGGACCTCCCGCGTCAGGTGTAGTTTTTTTTTCCTTTCGTCATTTCCCCTGTTTGGGTGTTACATGTCGCTTTTTATGATGCGCGCACTATCTAACTCTGCATGTGATGCGATATTTGCCTATGTGTTGCATGATATGTATTATGATTATTATGATTATGATTATTATGATTGTTATGGTTACCGCCTTTGTAAACGAGTCGGGGGTCTCTTCAGAAGCGGTCTCTCTATCTCTCAGGATAGAGGAAAGACTTGCCACCACATACCCCTCCCAGACCCTGCTCTCCAGCGGGATACACTGGGTATGTTTGTTTGTTTGTTTTGTTTGTTTGTTATTTTAGTTTTTTCAATCCGTGTAGCACACGGGACATTAGGCTAGTTATATATATTGCTATTAGAATGTTGTGATAAAGATATTTAATCATAACCTAATTAGGATTACTTGAATCGGTTACTAATTAGTTTTAAGTTCCTACTCATTACATTTATATAATTAAGTTTTAGCATTATCTTTCACCATATTAAAGTATTATTAACAATTATAATAACCATAATAATTACCTGAGTAATAGTGTTAATATTATTAATATTAAACTTAATGTTAATTAAATTATTTATTAAAATGTTTTAGGAATAGAATAATATTATTATCTAACTTAAGTTTAAAATAAAATGTACATACATGATAGGTTTATACTACAATATATATACATTTAGTTTTTAAAATATAAATAACTACAAACATATTTAAATATAAGTTGTATTATTGCTAACATGTTATAATTATTCTCATTTTATAATAATACATATATTTTTATCTTGGTCGGTTTTTAATAATTATTATTTGATAATTAAGTCTCATGTTTATTAATTATTTTTAAATCAAATAACTATATCACGTGACATTCATCTTCATTTTTATAATTTATATCTTTTATAAGAGTAAATTGCCATTTTCGTCCATGTGGTTTGGTGAAAATTGCCACTTTAATCCAATAGTTTGTTTTTTCGCATCTGGGTCCTTGTGGTTTACAAATCTTGTCATATTCATCCAGTCCGTTAACTCCATCCAAATTTTCCGTTAAATGTAGGGGTATATTGATCATTTTACATATATGTTTTTATTTTATTTTTTTAAAACCTGATTTAATATATACTCTTTAAATACATTGCTATTTTAGTCCTTGTGGTTTGAGCGTATTTGCTAATTTAGTCCAAAAATAACCAACGCACCACTACCCATCACAAGAACCACCGAACCACCGCCACCACCCCATCACAAAGCCACCAACACCACACCAGAGCGCCCACCACCACCACGCACATCGGATCGTCGCTACCATGTAAACCCTAAAAATCGACAATCAATATTGGACTTGTAACATACCACTTCGAAAATGCATATCAAACCCTACTAATACCTCTACAATACTCGTTTTCAAGGGGTCCATATACATTTTCAAAGGGGTTTGTTATAAGTTTGAGATTAACAGTTGGTTTCTAGGGTCCATATGGTGGTGGTGATCTAGTGTGTGATGGTGGAGATCTAATGTGTGGTAGTGGAGATCTAATGTGGTGGTGGTGCCCGTCTGGTGTGGTGTTGGTAGTTTTATGATAGGGTGGTGGTGATGATTTGGTGGTTCTGATGGAGTGGTGGTGGTGTTGCGGCGTGGTGGTGGTGTGGTGTGTAAATACGAAGTCCAACTCTGGATGGTTCCGGTCTTGTTGAACTTCGATCCACCGATGCTCTCTAAAGCTTCACACCTACGCACAATGAAAACAACACCACTTAAGGTGGTGGTGCTGTCTCGTGTGCTGATTTACAGGGATTATTCCCCGGCAAATCCATTACCTTTTATGTTCTCCGACCGTTACTGAATTATCGGTTATGATTGGGGTGATTCCGATGTAATTAAATGCGGGGCACGTGTCCTGTTGGCTTACCCGTTCGGCCCGCATGGGTCGGGCTTTCGGGTTTTGGTACTCGGTCTTGTGTGGGTTATTTGTACCCTACGTCTACATGGTGGTTCCATCACAGGTGGTGGTGATATGGTGTTTTATGCCAAGGTGGTGGGATTTTGGACTGAATTGGCAAACATGTCCAAACCACAGGGACTAAAATAGCAATTTGTTTAAAGGGAATATATTAAATGGGGTTTAAAAAAATAGAAAAATAAAATATATATGTGAAATGACCAATATACCCTTTATTTAACGGAGAATGTTGGATGGAGTTAATAAACTGGATGAATATGACAAGATTTGTAAACCACAGAGACCCAGATGCGAAAAAATAAACTATTGGATGAAAGTGACAATTTTCACCAAAGCACAGGGACGAAAATGACAATTTACTCCTTTTATAATCAGAGCTCAATTAACACAAGTGGAAATTATAATTAAATTTTAAATAAGTGATGCGTGCGATTATACCTTTCCCTCGGCTAACCCACCCGTATCCGTCTCGATCTAATACGTTCCGTTGACCGGGGTTAGACCATGGCTGACTCGTTTGACCCTATCCAAACATCACCACAACAAACCTCACAACCACCTTCACCATCACCATCCACCATGACTACCATCTATAACCACCGCCTTGCACCTAAGCCTCACCATCACCACAGCCGAACACCATCAACTACCATCTCCATAACCGACATCCAACACCCCAACCGCCATCGCCATCACCATCACCATCACCATCACCATCACCATCACCATCACCATCATCCCTAACCATCACAAACTAACTCAACCACCACCATCCACCGTCATCACTACCTAATCCACCACAGCCGACACCAACCACCGCCAGCCGTCACAGCCATGACCATCACCACCCTCGTCGCCCTGCACACAGAACCAACCACCATCATCGCCATCTTTAAACACCGCCTTACACCACCGGCATCTAACCCACTGAACCGTCACCACCGCCATCGACAACCATCACCATCACAACCAACAACAGCCACAACCGCGACAGCCATTAACCACCTCCGCCATCACTCGCAACTACAACCATCGCCGTCGGAACCCACCTGCAACCATCACCACCGCCTTCGATTCACACCATCCTACTGCGTTTTAGGTGAAACCACCACCAAACTCATGATCGGGGCGTCAAGGAGAGTCAGATGAGGCTAGGCACTTGCCGGCACTCGCCACCGGCGCCATCGCCGGCCACCAGCAGCCGGAGTCGAGAGGAGAAGGGGGAAAGTGAGTCAGCCGCCTCTCCCTCTCTCTCTAAGTTTTGATAACCCTAAAATGAGAGAAAATATATTTATATAGGGTTAAGGTGCTGTGTTTTTTTTCTACGGTAAAACGTCTACAGTCTGCTGATCACATCTGCAGATCACATCTGCAGACATTCGCAGACATTTACAGAAGGAGAGGTGGACCAAACGTCTGCAGTCTGTAAGAAAAAAACTGTTTGTTTTTTAACATATGTAAACTGTCAAAATAAACTTAATCGACAAACCATTCACAAAACCAAACCAAATCACTAATCAAAACTACTGAATTAAAAGACCATTCACAAAATCAAACCAAATCACTAATCAAATCTATTGAATCAATAAACCATTCACATAACCAAACTTTTTCTTTGTCTTACAGCCCTAGAATAATAATAATAACAACCAACTGGTAGTGGTTGCTACAGAAGAAATGATGATACAAACTGTAAACAAGAGATATGAGGGGCTAAAAACTATTCGTATGAAGGCCATTAAGGGGAAATGGGTGAAGCTTAGGTGCAACCTTTGTGAACAGGTCAGTTCGCGTCGCGTTCGAAACCGTCTCTCGTAACTTTTATGTTTCATTTCATAATAGTTTTTAAGTATTAAATGTAATAAATAACCAAGAATATTTATTTTATCGTGTTTTAAATTATCTTGTGATTAAACAAATCAAAATACATTAAAATCATGTTTTTAACGCATTTAACCATTTATTAGTTTGAACATTCATTTGCAAGTCTATAGAGGTTCACGTTATGACTTGTTGAACTTATCTATTTATCTTTCACGCTTAGAATTACCGAACCGGACTTCGAAGAACCTTATTGGGCCTAGTGGGTTCGGTTTGCTCTTTTGTTACGTGTCGAATTTCACGGCTGTTACATTAGAACGTAAAGTTTTAATATCACTAACTATGCCAGCTACGTCAATAAAAGATGAGCAGTTTCTAATCCAGATGGTGTGTTTTAAGTAGGAAGCTACTCGAAGTTTAGCTTTATAAAATGAAAGGACTTAAACAGTTGATTCTCTCATTGTATAATAGGAGTTTTTTAAAAAAGTTACATTTAGAAATTTACTTATTATAACTTTGAAATTTGATTATAAAAAATTTAAGAATTTTACTTTTTGTTATTGTGCACATGATCTAATCTGATTAACCATCAATAAATATTAACACTGATTCTGATTATAATAAAATAGATTAAAACTCGTTACAAACAATTAGTGGCTTTTTTTGAGTAAATTATCATTTGCATCCTTGAGGTTTGATGAATTTGATCATTTATATCCTTACAGTTTAAAAATCATCATATACCTCCTAACGTTCTATTTTTGTTCCCATTTGAATTCAAAACACTAACACTGTTAAATTATTATGTCAACTCTCTTGTTAAAAGATTAAACTGCCCTTAAAACTAAAACCCTAATCCCCCTCTTCATCTTCTCTATCTTCCTCATCAAACTCTTACTCCTCTGCTCACACCCCCCACCACCGCCTAACGCCACCTACAACGACAGACACATCTTCGTCTAAATCTGATTGGTTCGGACATGGAACTAAATTGGGTTGGGCCTTGTCCCTAAGTACCCTCCTAACAGAGTGAGTGGGACCGAGATGCAAAATAAGAGCGACAAAAGTATGAAGTATAATGAAATGGGAATTGCACAAGTGCTGTTACTGCCCCAAAGAATGAAGTTCAATACAGTCAGGATAACGAAAACAATACCCGGGAAGAAAAATGCAGTTGACCAGGAAACAGATCGCCATCCTTTTGAAGCACCTTTGACCGTTCTCCATAGATAAACTCCAGTATACCCAGCTCCAGGTCCCAAGAAAAGATAAAGGATTATCATTCCGGTTAAAAGCATAACTCGTGAAGCTGGTGACATGAACCCAAATGCAGCAAATAAGATAGTGACAATCCTCATTCCCGTAATCTGTACTCCGTCTCCTACCATCACACATAGAAGTTTGGTGTGATTTAGCTCACGAAACACATCACCAACAACAAG
Source organism: Flaveria linearis (assembly GCA_024085815.1). NCBI lineage: Eukaryota > Viridiplantae > Streptophyta > Magnoliopsida > Asterales > Asteraceae > Flaveria > Flaveria linearis. Next base: position 35,240 of record JABSNV010000449.1, on the reverse strand, counting down.
TTTCCACCCTGATAGCTCTTCATTCATTTGTGCTTGAGATTCTTTGTCTAATTCTTCATATCGGGTAAGATCACGTCTCACGGTTCTTAAAAATATAACAAACACAATACCAGCTAAAAGAAGATTACCATTAGTGAGTTAAGAATTGAGAACCAATGGACACGAGCACCTTCCATTTTTAGATAAGCATCCTAACGGGACGGCCATCTCATGTTGCTTTTCATAAACTCAACTTCCTAAGTGAATGATATTCTTTATTGTTCTCTTATTATTTGAGATTTTTCCAGCTCTAATGGACAGTTTAAAGAATCCACTTGATCGTATTGATGGAGTTCTGCCATTTTTTCTGGGTCATACTTAACGTTACATGGAAGACCTCAAAACCAACAATCACATATCCAACAGACTTCTTTTTATCATCAGAAGTTGATATCACACCCATTCCTTCTTCCCCTGTACCAATTATCTGCACGCCTGTACCTTCATACTCGTGTACAAACACCTTGGGCATTGAAAAATCAGATTTAGACGAAGATCTGTCCGTCGTTACAGGTGGCGTTGGGCGGTGGTGGTGGTGGGGGGGTGTGAGCAGAGGATGAGTTTGATGAGGAAGATGAAGAAGATAAAGAGAGGAATTAGGGTTTTTATTCTAAGGGCAGTTTAGTCTTTTAACAAGAGAGTTAGCTGAATAATTTACCGGTTTAGTGTTTTGGATTTAAATGTGAAAAAAAATAAAACGTTAACGGTATATGATGATTTTTAAATTGTGTGGATGCAAATAATCAAAATCATTAAACCTTAAGGATGCAAATGGTAACTTACTTTTTTTTTTTAATCATAAATTTGCCAAGTAAAAGAACATAAATTAGATTTAAAGAATCATAAAATATAAACAGGCTTCAAGTCGCAACTCACAGATCACCAAGTACGCAAAAGAGACTTCTTGCGTTTCCTACAGCCACAGGAAAACCCTCCGGCTATACACACGGTAACAACTCTTTTAATGCTTCAGGACTCCCTTCGTTTGTATCCTAATGATTTGTGCCCTATTACATATTCATCTTCCTCATACGTGTTTTCGTCCTCTTTCAAATGTTCACTAGGGTTTATTCGGTCAAAATCAACCCTTGTTCATTGCATCCTTTTACCTGAGATCTACTGATTTAATCTGCAGTAATACGAATTATAACCACAATATCAAATTTCATATTTTATTCTACTTTGGTGTTTTGTGGGGATGATGCAGTGGATTAGGTATAACTTGCTACCAATCTGATATTTAATGCTCTTTTGTTCATTGTGCTTTGTGTTGTTGAACAAAACCTAGATTTTTTAGAGAACCACAAGTTTTGTGAATGTGAGATGATGAGATTGTAGTTTGCTCTTGAATGTAAACAGGTGAATCACTATTAGACAGAACATAGACAGGCTAAACTGTGAATCACTAACCTATGCAAGCTGAAATTTTGTGCGTCGTAATTGATTGATACATTTAGTTCATACAGGTGATTATAGACTATAGTCCATACACTGTTTATCTGTTGAGGTTGATCTATAACAGAACTCGTATATTAGGTTGATGACGCCATGCTTCTGCAACCATTTGAGGCGATTAATCTAGTATGTGTCGTTGTTTGAAATCTTAGCTAAAATGTATCCTTGTCGAGAAAGTTGATCGATATTAAGTGTGTTTATGATATTAAGTGTGTTTATGATATTAAGTGTGTTTATGATATTAAGTGTGTTTATGAAAGCATGAGTGAGGGTAATTGAAACAGATACCCTAATGAGAATGTTACAGAATCATACAATTAATGTGTGAATCGAATTTTAATAATTTGTCACAAACTTAGAAAAAGTTCGACGACTAGTTAAAAACTAAAGCTTTTTGATGTTGATGGTATATATTTGGGTGCTGGCATATCTTTTTTGCAACCATTTGAAGCTATTAATCTATTATGTGTCATTGTCAAGAAAGCTGATCAATATTAAGTGTTTTTATATAGGCATGAGTGAGGGTAATTGAAAAAGATACCCTAATGAAAATGTTACAGAATCATACAATTAATGTTTGTTTTGAATTTTAATAAAATGAACTGATGAAGTACCAGAAACTCCATGGATTTTGCATACCAGGTGATATATTATCAGCATTAAACAGACAATACATTCATATACATGTTAACTCAGGAATGATTTTTTGTTTTCTAGGTAATTGTCGACTTTTATCTGGTCTCACTAAGAGCAGTTTTGTGAAATGAGGAAGAAAAGAACAGCAACAACACCCAAAGTACAAGCAGAAGAAAAGAAACCCAAGATAGTGGTTAAGCATGAGACATCTGAGGAGGAAGAATCAGAAGCCGAAGAAGAAACACAAGAAGTTGAAGTATCTGGTTCTGAAGAAGTAAATGAGGATTATGAAGAAGTCGAAGAAGAAGTTGAGGAAGAAGAAGAGGAGGAGGAGGAAGAGGATGAGGAAGATGATGAGGAGGATGATGAGGAAGAGGAAGATGATGAGAGTTCTAAAAAGGAAAGTCTTAGAAAGCTTCTAGAACCTTTACCAAAAGATAAGATTATTGAGCTTCTGAAAGAAGCAGCCCTGAATGACCGTTCAATCGTGGCCCGCCTTACTCAGACTGCTGAGGTGGACCCTGCTCACCGTAAGATATTTGTCTTCGGCCTTGGATGGGATGCCACATCAGACCAAGTACTTTCCGTCTTCAAACAATATGGTGAAATCGAAGATTGCAAGGTTGTTACCGATAAGGTGACCGGGAAGGCCAAAGGCTATGGCTTTGTTCTCTTCAAGACTCGAAAATGTGCACGAAAATCCCTCAAACAGACACAGAAGAAGATAGGAAGCCGCATGGCTTCTTGTCAGTTAGCTTCAGCTGGACCACCCGGTGGACCCAATAACAACCAGACAGTGGCTACTCCAGATCCGGCGGGACGAAAGATCTTTGTTGCAAATGTTGCGTCCCACGTGAATCCAAATGCACTTCGGTCCTTTTTCTCTAAGTTTGGAGAAATTGAGGACGGTCCAATGGGGATGGACAATGCAACTGGAAAGTTCAAAGGGTTTGCGATGTTCCTATACAAAACTGTTGGCGGGTGCAAAAAGGCTTTGGAAGAACCCAATAAGGTTTTTGATGGTTGTCAGTTGCAGTGCAGACAAGCCATAGATGGTCAGCGTGGTAACAAAATGGCCAAAAACATGCCATCGGCTACTTCTAGTAGTGAGATTGGGAATGCGGGTTATGGTTATGGTGGACTGTATGCTCCTCAGCTTATGAACCCAGCAGCTGGGATTATGGTTGGGCAAAATCCGATGCTGGTCTCTGCTTTGAATCAGAACAGCATATCTCCAACACCTCAGCCATTTGGGTTCAGTGGTGGTTATGGAATCAACACAGTGAGCCCAAACATGATGGCCAATTATGGTTCTCAACTCGGTTTAGCGGGTCTGGGGGGATACCAGATCCCTCAAGTGGGACGTTCTTCAGCTGACACAACATCAACACTAGCGGCTAGACAACAATCTGGAGTTGGATCTTTGGCAGCCAGTTTCCCGTCAAACCTCGGTCGCTAGTTACCAACTTCTTTCTAATATTTATTATTTGTGTTAGTCATGGGTTGTGATTTCTCATTTTATTTCCAAGAACCCTATGGGGGTAAAGACATTTTGTTTAAGTTGTTTAAAATGTTGCTATTTACATGGAAGCTGTTGACATTTTTCTTTGAATTACAGAAAAAAGGGCAAGAAAAGGAAAGTGTCACCCTAATGGTTTCTTGCATGATATTGACTATTTCCATTATTATCTTTCAAGGAAATAACTTCAACAAATAATAGAGTAATATTTTTCGTTTTGTTTGGTTTGTTGTTAATAACCCCCTACAGCTTTAAGTGCAGGCCATGGTGTTTCTGCTGCATATATTATTTTATTCTGCTGAAAGTTTTAAAAGGAATAACAATATAGTCGGATCCAAGGTGATGCGTTTCTGAGATGTTTTAGTCACGTTTCTGAGATGTTTTAGTCAAATTGTAGGACGTGCCACATGTCTTTTGGGTAGGGTATATTGAGGGATAATATTCACCATATATTGTTCCTTATTTCTTGCCCCTAATCATGAGTAGAATATGTTTCCATATTATTTTTGTTTCTCCTATTTAAGAATCCTTGTCTTGTAATTGATGTATTAAGAAATAAAAATTCAAAGAATTTTATATGGTATCAGAGCCAGGTTCCTAACACGCTCAATCAAAACTCACAAAACCCTAAAACTGTCGATCACCATACCCATGGCCGATGACAAAGTAGAAATCCAGAAAACAGTCAAGGCAGATCATTGTGATTATTGTGGAAAAGATGGGCACAAGCGTGATGGGTGTTTCAAGCTTGTCGGGTACTCGGATTGGTGGCCCGGGAAAAGAAAAACTGAGAAAACAAACCCCAAAGCAGGATACGTCGTAGAAAGCCCGTTACAAGGGATGAGTAATGAACAGTACCAGCAGTTCCTGAGCACATTATTGACAGACAACTTCGCAGGTACAGTTAAACGCGAAGGTAAGTGGCTCATTGACTCGGGTGCTTCGGAACATATAACACACAGAAAAGAATGGCTTGACAATCAAGTGAAAGCATCAAATGAGATGCCTGTTTCCATTCCAAATGGGTCTTTAATTCCAGTGGAAGGAAAAGGAACTTGCACCTTGCCAAATGGTTTAAAAATAAAGAATGTTTTGCATGTTCCCAAGTTCACATGCAACCTTTTATCCGTTAGCCGGTTATCAAACGATTTACAATGTGCTGTAACCTTTTTCCCTACCTTTTGTACCATGCATGACTTGAGCACGAGGAGATTGATTGGAATGGGTGAGTGTAAAAATGGTCTTTACGAGGTGGATATGGTGGGCAGTGAAAGAAGAGTTATGATGGTGACTCTGGATATTTGGCACAGACGTTTGGGACACGCATCACGAGACAAACTTTCACGTTTTGATTTTATCGATTTACCTTCAAAAACTGGTATGCTCTTTTGTGATTCTTGTGTTAAAGCTAAACATAAAAGATTGCCCTTTCCTATTAGTTCTATTAAAACCGAGGATTGCTTTGAGCTTCTACATTGTGATATATGGGGGAAATACAGGACACCCTCACTTACTCAGGCGAGATATTTTCTTACCATTGTCGACGATTGTAGTCGGGCTGTTTGGGTGTTCCTTTTGAAACATAAAAATGAGGCGAGCGACTGTCTCATTTATTTTCATCAATTTGTCAAAACCCAATTTTCCAAACCTATTAAATGCATTCGGTGTGATAACGGTGGGGAGTTCACCTCTAACTGTATGACAAAATTTTACGCCGAAAATGGCATCCTCCTTGAAACCACTTGCCCACATACGCCTCAACAGAACGGTGTCGTGGAAAGGAAGCATCGACACCTTCTAGAAACAGCCCGTTCTCTTAGATTTGAGGCCAATCTACCAAAGCGATTCTGGGGGGAATGCATTTTAACCGCTGCTCATATCATCAATCGTCTCCCATCCAAAGTCATAAACAACAAAACCCCATATGAAATAATTTATAAAAGAAAGCCAAATTTTGATCTCTTGAGGGTCTTTGGTTGTCTCGCCTACTATAGAAACACAGATACAGATGGAGACAAGCTAGAAGAAAGGGGGAAGCCAGGGGTATTCCTCGGTTACCCTATGGGAACAAAGGGTTACAAGGTTTTTGATGCACAGAAAAATAAGATCATCGTTTCAAGGGATGTGAAATTTATTGAAAACATTTTCCCTTACAAAACCAATGAAACTCGCTGCTTAGACAGAGATGATGGAATCTTTAGCTTCCCACCTTGGTATTATGAAGATTGTAAAGGGGGAACAAACAAAATTGATGAGTTTAATTCCGTTGCAGACAATACAGGGGATGATGATCACATAGAAACAGAAGCAACTGAGCCGAGAGAAGGAATTGATGTCGAACCCACTGGACTGGTGGGCACCGAACCAAAAACAAATGAAACCGAGTCAACTGAATCCGTGAGCCCAGCACCCCCACAGACGAATGAAACCGAACCATTGGGTCCTGAACCCGTAGCTAGAGAAAAAAGGGAAAAGACAAGATCCAAACGTCTTGATGGGTATGATGTAACGCTACCACCGTCCCTCGACCATGCATCATCCACCTCTGATCAACGCTCCTCAACGGTACATCCTATGTCTCATTATGTCTCTTATGATAAATTTTCGCATTCTCACAAAGCTTTTTTATCGGCTATCGACAATAATGATGAGCCCAAAACATTTCACCAAGCTGTACAGAATGAAAACTGGAGGACGGCTATGAAACGTAATATAGAGGCCCTTGAAATGAATGGAACATGGACTCTTGAAGACTTGCCTGAGGGAAAGAAAGCCATTGATTCCAAGTGGGTGTACAAGGTCAAGTACAAACCAAATGGAGACATTGAAAGATACAAGGCTCGTTTGGTCGCTAAAGGCTTTACACAAATAGAAGGGGTCGACTTCCATGACATTTTCGCTCCCGTTGCAAAGTTGGTCACAGTTCGAACTATCTTGGCTGTTGCAGTCAAGAGAAATTGGTTGGTTCACCAATTGGATGTAAACAATGCCTTTCTCCATGGAGACTTACATGAAGAAGTTTACATGAAGATACCTCAAGGTTTTGAGAAAGAAAAGGGGAACGAAGTGTGTCGGTTGAGAAAATCCTTGTATGGTCTTAAACAAGCCTCGAGAAATTGGTACTATAAATTCACTGCGGCCCTTCTTGAAGGCGGATTTAGACAATCCAAGGCGGATCACTCTTTGTTCGTTTTTAAAAGGGGAGAAAAATATGTTGCTGCCATAATCTACGTAGACGATGTGATTTTGGTGGGCAATAATGCCAACAAGATAAGCGAAATAAAGTCGTTTTTAAATGAACGCTTTAGCATCAAGGATCTTGGAAGTCTCAAATATTTTTTGGGGATCGAAGTCACTCGAACAGAACAAGGCATGGTTCTCAGCCAAAGAAAATATACACTTGATATTCTTGAAGACGCTGGCATGCTTGGTTGCCGCCCTAGTCCTATGCCTATGGAACAAAATCTGAAGTTGGAAAAGGGGGAAGAAGAAGACCGTGTTGATGCGGGCCATTATCGTCGGCTTGTTGGGCGACTACTCTATCTTCAAGCCACACGTCCCGACGTTGCACACTCTGTCAGTATTCTAAGCCAGTTCGTGGCTGACCCTCGTCAAACCCATCTTAATGCAGCGACAAGAGTCCTTCGCTATTTGAAAGCAACGGCCGGTCAAGGGATTTTACTTCCCAAGAAAGGGGGAAACAACCTTGTTGCGTACACAGATTCAGATTGGCTTGGTTGTCCTATTACTAGAAGATCGAGGACCGGATATCTCCTCCTCCTTGGAGGCGCTCCCATATCTTGGAAATCCAAGAAGCAATCTGTCGTCTCACGGTCATCTGCAGAGGCTGAGTATAAAGCCATGGCTATTACCGTTAGCGAAATCCTTTGGATGAGGTGGCTTCTCAAGGATCTCGACACCATTCAAGTGGCACCCACAACTCTCTTTTGTGATAACCTTGCGGTCAAACACATTGCCAACAATCCCGTCTTCCATGAACGTACTAAACATGTTGAAATGGATTGTTATTTTGTTCGAGAACGAGTAGAATCAAAGGAGATTGAACCACTTCACATCAACACTAAACTCCAGATAGCAGACCTATTCACCAAGGCACTTGGTTCGAAGCAGTTGCAGACGTTACTTGGCAAGTTGGGTGTTCGTAATCTTCACACTCCAACTTGAGGGGGAATATTGAGGGATAATATTCACCATATATTGTTCCTTATTTCTTGCCCCTAATCATGCGTAGAATATGTTTCCATATTATTTTTGTTTCTTCTATTTAAGAATCCTTGTCTTGTAATTGATGTATTAAGAAATAAAAATTCAAAGAATTTTATAGGGTAGGGGTGCACAAATCAGTTTCCGGGCCCAAACCAGTTCGGGTGTGTCAACTGTCAAAGACTGGTTTTGGAGTGGTTAAGGATCAGTTCTGGTTTGAAAGAGGGTTTTTTCCCGCTGATCTTCCCCAAGAGCTCACTCGATGGGAGGGTTTCTTATGCACCTCTACGTTTAGGTGGTCTTGTGGATCTGCAGACTTGTTCTGTTTTTCTTGGTTGGCATAACCGTCTCAGAAACCATTAGCCAAGGTTTGTGTTATTGTGTTTTATTTGATCTCATTGTTTAGCAATTTATTAGTGGAGCTTTTATCGGTGGATTTGGTTTGAATTATTGATGAGTTGATGCAATGAAATTATTTGACTGTTTCAAAAAGAAAATAATGATTGCTCCCTAATTTCTCTGAACCCAAAGAAAAGCTAGAAGACTTGCTTTCCATTTTCCAAGTCAACTTAACTCCAAAGAAGCGTTAGAAGACTTCTGTCTTCTTTTCTCTAGTCTTCTATAAGTCGCTTGTTGTTGATGATAAATCAATCCGTTTGTGGTTGATGATAAATCAATCCGTTTGTGGTTGATGATAAATCAATCCGTTTGTGGTTGATGATAAATCAATCCGTTTGTGGTTGATGATAAATCAATCCGTTTGTGGTTGATGATAAATCAATCCGTTTGTGGTTGATGATAAATCAATCCGTTTGTGGTTGATGATAAATCAATCCGTTTGTGGTTGATGATAAATCAATCCGTTTGTGGTTGATGATAAATCAATCCGTTTGTGGTTGATGATAAATCAATCCGTTTGTGGTTGATGATAAATCAATCCGTTTGTGGGTGATGATAAATCAATCCGTTTGTGGGTGATGATAAATCAATCCGTTTGTGGGTGATAATATATTAACACAGTAGTCTTATATTAGCTTCTTTAATATGTGGGAGAGATATTCCACTTAATCACGGTGGGGTTGAGGCCTAGTAGAGGTGGCAAAAGAAATCCAAATATGTGATTTTGGGTCATAATGGGTGTTTTAAAAATAAAGATGGGTTAGAATGGATTAAATAAAAAACACAAGTGGGTCAAGATGGGTTAAAAGCCTTTTTGGAAAAAAAGAAACATAGGTCAAGATGGGTTTTTAAAATTAAATCTACAAGTCTAAGTCAATGTTTCTTTCACTCAAATTGATCGCCTCCGTCGCACAAGACACCACCGCACCACCACCACCACACCACCACCGCATCACCACCGGTCCACCTCACCACCACCGCATCACCACCGGGCCACCACACCACCACCGGTCCACCACACCACCACCGGTCCACCACACCACCACCGCATCACCACCGGTCCACCACACCATCCATCCTAACCCAAACCCATCCTGACCCAAATCCATCCTAACCTAACAACCAACCCAATCCAACCCACCTATTTTGCCACTTCTAAGGCCTAGTAATAAGAGAGGAGTGAGTTATAAATCTCACCCAAGGCAATATTCGTTTAGAAAAAATCTAGACATTACTCTTCAAAAGAAAAAAGATGCCTCCCAATCAAGAGTATATTTTTTTAAACTCTTCACTAACACCAAATCAACCCGTCCTTGTAGGAATTTGAACGTTAAGTTCCTTTGTATCTGTTTTATTAGATATTTTGTTTAACTTCCGCTGCTAAATTTGATAACAATATATTACGTTAATCCCTTTAGGCTGTGGTTTCCCAACTTACAATCTATGTGAAAGAAATTATGCTTGAGTTTTATATGATGCACGACTGCATACATTGAGATAATAATAGTATATGCAGCCATTGTCGACTTATTCTTTGATGACTAGCCATAAGATTACTAATGCGTCCACCAAAGTAATGACCCTACAAGCTATAATTAATGATACACTTGATTGACAAACAACACAAATAACTATGGGTTGATAAAGGAAAAAAATTCCACCAGGGGGCTGTTATAATTGTTATAAATAGATAGCATTCTAACAACTTGAGCAAGCAAGTTTTCTTTCAATCAGAGCCTTGATTTAGGATCTCCTTAAATCTTCAACACTAGCTAGTAATAATGATGTTCTTGCCGTTAATTTCTAAATTTGAAGCGCTAGCAGTCATAGTTGTTGCTCTTGTCATACATATGATTGGAGCTGTCCCTGCAGGCTCTAGTGATCATCTTTCATTACTAGAAATCAAATCAAATATTATACATGACCCTCAAGGTGCTTTGACGTCTTGGAATGACTCTCTTCCTGTATGCCGGTGGAGAGGAGTGACATGTGGTCACCGCCACCGAAGAGTCACATTCTTGAATCTGCAAGACATGGGTTTAGTAGGTTCTTTATCTCCTTATATCGGTAACATGAGCTTCCTAAGTTACATCGACCTTGGCAACAACCAACTTCACGGGAGTATCCCACTAGAGGTAGGTTTTTTACACCGATTACGTGCATTGTCCCTTTACAACAATTCATTCACTGGGGAAATCCCAGCCAACATGTCAAGTTGGCCAAAACTATCATTCTTGAACTTAGAATTTAATAAGCTATCCGGAAAAATTCCAGATACTTTTAGTTCTAAGTTGATGATAAATGAGTTATACCTGGCCAAAAATGACCTTACTGGTGAGATTCCACCATCCCTTGGCAATCTCACATCTCTTGAAGCGTTCAGTTGTTCTTATTGTCAATTAGGAGGGAGCATTCCTGATTCCTTCAGTCAATTAAAAAACTTGCGAAAAATAGGCCTTGGAGAAAATTACCTCATTGGTGCATTTCCTTTGTTTATGTTTAACCTTTCAATGTTAGAAGTACTAAGTTTTTCAGAAAATCAACTTTATGGCAGTCTGCCCTCGTATTTATGTTTGAGTCAACCCCATCTCATGTATATAGGATTAGATTTCAATCACTTCAGTGGATTCCTTCCACGGTCAATATCAAATTGTTCAAAGTTGGAAACCATTGATGTTTCTAATAATGATTTCATGGGGGAAATCGCTATTGATTTTGGAAAACTCCAACATCTAAAGATGGTAATTCTTGGTCCCAATGATTTTGAAAGCAAGGAGTTTGATGGCTTCAAAGTTGTTGATTCTTTGTCCAACTGTAGCAAATTAGAAACTTTGGAGCTTCTAAATAGCCAATTAAGCGGGATGCTACCGAATTCGTTGGGGAATTTCTCATCCAAACTATCATACCTAGGGATGAGTTTAAACTATATGTCAGGCATCATCCCTTCATCCATAGGCAATTTGTTAGGCCTAACTAGAATTTCTCTACGTGCAAACAACTTCACAGGAATGATTCCTGAAAGCATCGACAGGCTTCAACACTTACGAGCACTAGACCTCGGCTTCAACCATTTATCTGGGGTTATTCCAAGATCTATAGGAAACTTGTCACTTGTAACTACAGTAGAACTAGGTGGAAACAGTCTGGAAGGGGCTATACCCTCTACTATTGGGAGTTGTAAAAATTTGATACTTTTAGATCTTCATGGAAATAAACTAAGAGGGAGTGTATCCAAAGAACTATTCCAACTGTCTTCACTTTCCATATCACTAGATCTAAGTCAAAACAATCTATCTGGAGTGCTTCCACAAGAAATCGGCAATCTGGAACACTTGGGATCGCTTGATTTTTCTATGAATCGTTTGGCAGGTGAACTTCCAAGTAGTTTAAGCAGTTGCATCAGCCTTCAAAACCTGAACCTTTCTGGTAATTTCTTACATGGATCAATGCCAGAATCATATAGTTCATTGAAAGGTCTTGAGTATGTTGACCTCTCAAGGAATAACTTTTCTGGACATATTCCAACATATTTGCAACATTTTCTCTTGATGTATCTAGATCTTTCGTATAATAACTTTGAAGGAGATGTACCTCTTAAAGGTGTTTTCTCCAACATAAGTGCAATATTCGTCGTTGGGAACACTGGACTTTGTGGGGGAATGCCAGAGCTTCACCTGCCCAAATGCACAAGCACAACTAGCGACTCCGAAAGACATACTAGAAAACTTTCTGCTCGTGTCGTCGTAGCAATTTCACTATGTTCCACTGTTGCAGGTTTAGGTCTGCTTTCTTTTGTCTTGTTTTACTGTTGTACAAAAAAGAAGAAAGATAAACCTTCAGAATCAAAACTGATTGAATCTTTTGAGAAGATATCATATGGAAGACTTTTCAAAGCAACCGAAGGATTCTCTTTAGAAAATCTAATTGGTACAGGTAGCTTTGCTTCGGTTTACAAAGGAGTTCTTGATGAAAATGGTCTCACTGTGGCAATCAAAGTACTAAACCTTCAACACCGAGGAGGTTTTAAGAGTTTTATGGCTGAGTGTGAGGCATTAAGGAATATTCGTCATCGTAACTTGGTGAAGGTCATAACTTCTTGCTCAAGTGTTGATTTCCAAGGCAATAATTTCAAAGCCTTGGTGTATGATTTCATGCCAAATGGGAGTCTGGAGAGCTGGTTGTATTCAACACACCATAAGCCAAATCTTGCTCAAAGAATCAGTATCATCAAAGATGTGGCTTGTGCCCTTGATTATTTACATTGTCGTTGTGGAAATGTTATCGTTCATTGCGATTTAAAGCCAAGCAACATTTTATTGGATGCTGATATGGTTGCTCATGTTGGAGATTTTGGGCTCGCGAAAATACTTTCCCTTGAAAAAGGTTCTAATGCAAACGAGAGTAGCTCAAGTATCATCAGAGGAACCATTGGGTATGCACCTCCAGGTAATTTATGATTACTAGCCCATTCGACTGTTTTTTTTGTCATATAAATCTACCTTATATTACTATACAATTCACTGTAAGTAAGTTGCAGAATATGGGCTCGGAAATGAAGTCTCAACCAGTGGGGACATATATAGCTACGGGATCGTGTTGTTAGAGATGTTGACAGGAAAAAAACCTGTTGATCCAATGTTTGAAGGAGGTTCAAGCCTGCATTCCTATGTTATGAGGGCCTTGACCGATGGTCTTGTGCTTCAGATTGTGGATCCAATGCTTCTAAATGAGGATGTCAATGAAGAGAGTTTAATTTCATTAGTAAATATCGGAGTTCAATGCTCTAACGAGTCTCCACAAGATCGAATGGACATTGGGGCCATTGTTCGTGAACTCTTCCCAATAACAGCTGCACCTAGATCTTGATTTCTTAGACATCCACAATGCAAGTGGTTGAGGCCCAACTTATAACATTTGTTTATATCACATTAAATTGATGTTTGGATTTGTATGAGTGATTGTTTCTTATCCCTATCATTGTCATATGTAATATATTCCCTTTCTTCTGAAACATATCACGACCTCAATGCACCATGAACTAAAATATCGTAGTCTCTCATCTTCGTTATCTTATGAAAAACCAAGTCTTATATTTCTCCAAATATGTCTTGCCTATACCATCTTTGTTATCTTTTGAAAACCCAACTTCTATTTTTCTCTAAATCATGCATCTCATATTTCGTGTCAAAACTGTATGTCTCACCTTTGACAACCGATTAAAAACAAATAATGTAAGGTTTTAACTTGTCACTTGTCATACGAGCAAGTACGCCTTCTATTACACCAACGGTTTTTCCCATAAACATCTATGACATCATAGGGGGTGGAAGTGAAATTAATTTTCTTTAAGGGGGTATACACACACGCGCGCCCGCGCGCCCACACTACCGGGCTAAATATTACATTACCGGATCGAAAATTAACACTACTGTTTATCTTTTGAGAAAGGGTTGGTTCGGAATAAATAAAAATTAATCTAAAAGGCAATTAATTAAGAAAACAATTAAGCACGGAAACACGACTTTGAAAACTCAGATTCAAATATTTATGCAAACTTGTAAACCTAGCTTGAAGAACAACACAGAGTCGTGAACTTGCACCAGTTTAGCTAAAGTGGAATCAATGACAAGTTTTTAATATTAACTCATGCGCCCAATTACCCACCATAAATGCTAAACACCTCTCTAATTACCAAACTGTTCATGATGAAAAAAAACAAAAACAAATCAAATGATCATAGACAGATGTTGGAAACATATGGAATTCGTTTAAACTAACCAAACCACAATTGAATTCGCACTGGCGCAAAAACAATCCAAGATAACTAAGTTAAGTAAAATAAATATGACTCTTACAAGAACCCATCACCCGAAGATCGAAGATGATCACAAAAGAGATTAATCGATGATAATAACAAAGAGTTCATGTACTGTCACTATAATAACTTTCATTAAAAATTACAGAAAATCTTCCCTAATTGTCTCTATCAACTATTTTGTACTCCTCTTGAAACTGTTATGCGAACCACCTCAAAAGGCTACTGCCTTGGAAACCTTTTGTCGTCAATCTCCTCCTGTGCGAACCTCACCAGCAGTAGATGACGATGACGGCTGCCCCCTTTTGTTGTTCACGTTTGTAGTGGCCCACAAAGACTTATAATCCATATTGTTTATTTAGGCTTTTGTGAATTCTGATCCATTTATTTTCAATTGAAGCCCAACAATGACCCAACTTTCTCTTTGTTGAGGTCTAACTCAATTTTCTTCCTAATAATGAAAATATAGTATGGAATCAAAAATTATATTCATAAAATTCAAAACTAATCATCTCCTTATGTTTACATGAATATAAAAAACAAACCAAAAATCGATTAGGCCTCAAAACATGAACGGGCCAAAAATTGGGCCATAAACAAAGTACCAAAAAAAACTATAAATAAAACAAAAAGGAATCAATCGAAATACAACTGGAATACAAAAGGAAGACCCAGTACAATGATATCAAAAGGAATCAATCGAAACACCATGTTTCAACCTTGTCAAATTTATGATATCAACTCAAGAGCCTTTAAACTCTTCACAAAAGGAAGACCCAGTACAATGAATCAATCGAAATACAACTGGAATACAACCAAAGTATCAACAGTTCATAGAATCGATGAACTGATAACAAGAACAGAGAGAAAACTCAAGAAGTATAACGAGAAGGGAAACCCTAGCTTCGAGAAGATGAGAAGTACAAGAACTCTCTGGAAAAACGAATCTAAGAAAATGTGCGTGTGTGTGTGTAACACACACACAGCCAAACTAATATATAACAAGCTCACGGCCCAGCATAACAACATAACAAGCCCATCACCAGCCAGCTTAGCAGCCCATCAGCCCAGTAGCACAGCAACGAGCCCAGCAGCACAGCAACGAGCCCAGCAACATTTTAAACAACAAAAACAACAAAAAACAAATTAGAATATTAACTAGATTAAACTGAGATGAGATGTTTGGTTAAGAATTGATAACAATTATCAACCCTTTTTAACACCCCCCCTCAATTCGAACAACCAAACACATCATACATTTGTAAACATTTAACCAAATGATTATGCTGAAGGACAAGAAGACCTTTAGTAAAAATATCAGCAACCTGATTTGCTGAACTAACAGATTCCGGTTTAATAATACCCAAAGAAATTTTTTCCCGAAGAAAAAACAAGTCCAATTCAAAATGTTTAGTCCTGTCATGAAAAACAGGATTAGCAGCAATGGACAAAGCTGCATTACTGTCACAATAAAGAGAAACGGGTAACTGTATCATAACTCCCAATTCCTCAAGTACATTTTTCAACCACATTAATTCACAAGTAGCAGCAACCATTGCTCGATACTCTGCTTCAGCAGATGATCGAGAAACAGTTGGCTGCTTCTTACTTCTACAAGAAATTAATGAATTACCCAACAAGATACAAAACCCAGTTACAGATTTCTTGGTATCAAGACACTTAGCCCAGTCAGAATCTGAATAAGCTGTAAGATTCAAACCATACCCTTTACTCAACAGAATTCCTTTTCCAGGAGATCCTTTCAAATATCTAAGTAACCGAAGAGCAAGTTGCAAATGCGACTGAGTTGGTTTATGCATATATTGACTAAGAAACTGCACAGAATATGATATATCCGGTCGAGTATGAGACAAATAAATCAACTTGCCAAGCAACTTTTGATAACCAGACACATTGTCAAGCAAGGTTTCATTCCTTTTACAAAACTTTGTAATCACAAAATTCTGTTCAATAGGAGTTTTAACAGGTTTACAAGCACTCAAACCAAATTCCGACAACAACTCCAAACAATACTTTCTTTGTGACAAACACACACCCTTATCATTTCGAATAACCTCCAAACCAAGAAAGTATTTCAACAAACCCAGATCCTTAATACGAAAGGTGGATCTCAACAAATGTTTAACCTCATCAATAGCTTTAAGAGAACTACCAGTAATGACTATATCATCCACATATACCAGTAAAATAACCAAAACAGATCCACTAGACTTAACAAACAATGAATGATCACATAAACTATGTTTAAAACCAATATTATTTAATACACCAACCAATTTTTCATTTCACATTCTAGGGGCCTGTTTTAACCATAAAGGGACTTATTCAATTTACACACTTTGTTCTCATTTTGTGAATAGTAACCTTCAGGAAGACTCATAAACACTTCTTCATTGAGATCACCAAAAAGAAAAGCATTATCTATATCTAATTGATATAAAGGCCAATCTCGTTCTACTGCCAAAGTTATTACAAGTCTTACTGTAACCATTTTGACTACTGGAGAAAATGTTTCTTCAAAGTCTATGCCTTCCTTTTAGCTATAGCCTTTGGCAACCAACCTTGCTTTGAAGCGATCAATCTCTCCAGTAGACTTATACTTAATCTTATACACCTACTTGCACCCTATAGGTTTTCTTCCAGGTGGAAGATCAACAAGGGTCCAGGTGTCATTTCTATGTAAAGCTTCCATTTCTTTATTCATGGCACTAACCCAATTATTATCAGTTACAGCTTCCCTGAAGCTCCTAGGCTCTAAGGTTTTATTCAGTGAAGTAGTAAAACACAGATTATCATGAGACAAGTGAGAGTAGTTGACCACTTTTTCAAGACCATACTTAACTTTTCCTTCCACAACAAAATCATGTAATTTTTTTAGAAATACAGACTGTCGAGACGATTTCTAAGACTACCACTTGGATCATTAAAACCCTCAGGAGAAACTGACTCATCATTATACCTACCTATCCTATCTACCTCACTAGTTTCAGCAGGCATCTGGGGAGGCTGCTGCTCCTCAACCGTACTACAACCATCGACAGTTGGTTGTTGAGACACAGCCTCGCCATCCCTAGTCACCCTACTGATGGAAGGAGGCTGACAAGAGGTTGTATTCCTTTGTTCCCTCTCCTCATCATCGGGTTTTTCACCTTCAGAATTATCAGGTTGACTTTGTGCAAACTTATCAAAAAAATTTAGATTATTTATTTCACAGTCAACATTAATCACAGAAGTTTTAGGTTCTTTATTAGCTTGAAACGGAAAAATTGTTTCATAGAATTTTACATCCCTTGAAAATATAACTTGTTTAGAGTCAAGACTCCACAATTTATAACCCTTCTTTTGATTTGAATACCCGATTAAAACACATTTTTCAGCATGGCTACTAAACTTATTAGTATTATTTAATATGGTGCTAAAACAAAGACAACCGAAAATTCTAAGGTGTTCTAAAGAGGGACTAAAACCAAACATAAGTTCATACGGTGTTTTTCCATTTAAGACAGAGGATGGTGTCCTGTTAATCAAGTATGCAGCCGTCAGAACACATTCGGACCAAAAAGAAAGAGGAACATAACTTTGAAACATCAAAGACCTAGCCACATTCAATAGATGCCTATGCTTCCTTTCTACTACCCCATTTTGTTGGGGTGTATAAGTGCAAGTAGTTTGATGAAAGATGCCATTATTTTTACAAAACTCATCCATTTGATGATTAACAAATTCAGAACCGTTATCACTTCTGAAAATTTTTATAGTACTTTCAAACTGATTTTTAACTAAGCTGTAGAAATTTTTTAGATTGGAAAACACTTCATCTTTATGTTTAAGAAGATAAACCCAAACAGCTCTTGAGAAATCATCAACTATGGTTAGAAAATATTTATATCCTTCTCTACTTTGAACCTTATAAGGACCCCATATATCCAAATGAATAAGATCTCCTACATGTTTAGACTTATGATCACTTAATGGAAATGAAAGTCTATGTTGTTTAGCTCTATGACAGATATCACAAGGCATTTTGTTAGACGGCAGGTTAATTTTTAAAACATCTTTCAAGACTAACAAGGCATTATCAGACGGGTGACCAAGTCTAGAATGCCACACATCAACAGATCCAACAGAACTAAAACACACCTTCATAGAGTTTTTACAATCACCAAACAGATACAGACCATCTGTCTGTTTACCAGTCACCAGGGTTCTCTTTGTAAGTGAATCCTGAATGTAACATTTATCTTTGTCAAACAAGACTTGTAGATTACTATCAGACGCCAACTTATACACAGACATCAGGTTGGCACAGTACTCAGGTACAACAAACACATCATGTAACACTATTGTTTCACATAGTTTAAAGGAACCAATTTTAGTTACTTGAGCATTAGTTCCATTTGGGTGTTTCACAGTAATGTTACAATTGGAAACATCTAATTGATTAAACAGCCCTTTATCATGCATTATCATGTGTTGATTAGCACCTGAGTCAATGATCCAACCTAATGAATTGGACTTAATTTCACTACCAGACCCACACACTGTTCTAGAAAAACAGTTGGCAACAACAGGTGGATTGAAATTACCTCCTACACTGTTATTTGAAGTAGGTTCACCACCACTATCATTTAACAGTCCTAACAGTCTTGAGATCTGATCAGGAGTAAGTGAAGGTGCAGGGGAATTATTACTTGTCGTGGGTGAATGACCTGATTTATTGGTCATGGAGTTGTTTGAGTAGGAGTTTTTATTTCCTGGATTTGACCTAGTCTTTCCACCTTGTGGATACCCTACAATTTCATAACACCTTTCAACAGTATGACCAAGTTTGTTACAATGGGTACACTTAAGGTTTGGATTGGGACCCTTTCGAAAAACTTTTTTATTATCACTCACTTGAACTGTTTTGACAGTGAACCCTACATTTTGATTTTTGGAGGAACTGGTAGAGGAACTACTTGTTCCTCTGTGAGACTCCTCTCGTGAAATGATTGAGAAAGCAGTTTTGATTGTGGGTAAAGGGTCCCTGGTTAATAAATTTGTTCTAACAGGTTGATAGACTTCGTCTAAACCCATTAGAAACTGCATTAGTTTTATTAGGTGATTAAAGTCATTAAACTATTTTGAGGCTGTACAGGTACACGATGGAAGTTGCACCATTGCATCGAATTGCTTCCACATCGTGTTAATCCTATGATAGTAATCAGACACAGAGGACCCATTCTGGGTAACAGAGTTAATTTTTTGATATAGCCCAAACACAACCGACCCATCCACTTTATCATAGGTTTCTTTTAAATCAGACCACACTTCTGAAGCTAGTTTAGAGTACACCTGACCTACATAGAGTTCATCTGATACTGAATTAAGAAGCCATGTTAAGACAACAGAGTTACATCTTTCCCATTGATTTGCTAACACTTCATTTGTTGTAGATTTTTTACAAGATTTGTCTATAAACCCTATTTTATTTTTTGCCCGCAAAGCTAATTGCATGGCATTAGCCCACACTGTGTAATTTTTAGTGCCTTTTAACTTTATGTTAACAATGGTCAGACTACTCGAATCACTAGCATGCAAATATAAAGGGTCACTTGCATCAAGCTTACTTACCAATGTATCAGTCACCACAACATCCAAACTTTCAGGACTAGTCATTTTTATAACAATATGAACAAATAACAGTCAAACAAGGGATGAAGACACGCAGGCACACGCACAGAGATCAATCAGGACCAGCGCCAGGTTTTCACACCATTCAAGATGGCAGATCAAGGATTAGTCCTGTTGATAATGCAAGAACACGCAACAGGTTTCACACACGTGATGCACACAAAGATAGCAAACAACCAGGGCTGACTACCCCTGTTATACCAGATGCTGGTACTCCTAACCCAGCCAATCAATGCCTATATCTAGAAATACAAAAAACAGTGCAAGAAACTTAAAGAAGGAACGATCTCACTAAGTTGCTTTCAAGAACAGCAGCTGCAGCGAACAATAGTTGAGCCTTCTTTTGCAACCGAGCTATCCTTTTCAGCGAATCACGACCACCAGGGGTTTAGAGATGGAACCCCTTTCACAGAACAAGAGAATATGAACAGTCACGCCTAGGGTTTCCAAATATCGGAACCCTAACTCGTACAGATGAACACCACCAGGGGTTTAGAGATAGAACCCCTTTCCCAGAACACGAGAATATGAACAGTCACGCCTAGGGTTTCCAAATATCGAAACCCTAAATCGTACAGGTGAATCTAGTAACAGCGGAAGAACCAGAATCGATATCGATACCGAGCCACAAAGGCTCTGATACCATGTCAAATTTATGATATCAACTCAAGAGCCTTTAAACTCTTCACAAAAGGAAGACCCAGTACAATGAATCAATCGAAATACAACTGGAATACAACCAAAGTATCAACAGTTCATAGAATCGATGAACTGATAACAAGAACAGAGAGAAAACTCAAGAAGCATAACGAGAAGGGAAACCCTAGCTTCGAGAAGATGAGAAGTACAAGAACTCTCTGGAAAAACGAATCTAAGAAAATGTGCGTGTGTGTGTAACACACACACAGCCAAACTAATATATAACAAGCTCACGGCCCAGCATAACAACATAACAAGCCCATCACCAGCCAGCTTAGCAGCCCATCAGCCCAGTAGCACAGCAACGAGCCCAGCAGCACAGCAACGAGCCCAGCAACATTTTAAACAACAAAAACAACAAAAAACAAATTAGAATATTAACTAGATTAAACTGAGATGAGATGTTTGGTTAAGAATTGATAACAATTATCAACCCTTTTAACAAAACCTATAATTAAACGATCTAAACAGAAAAATTATAGTGGTCATACTAAACTTTAAATGAATGGAGCTTTTTAACTAAATGATACTAATTGCTCCCGCTAATGTATAGAATTGAAAGAGTCTCAAGGAATGCCTTTATTGTGGTTCGGTTCAATTAAGCCGATCCCACAAATAATATATTCTATAGTTTGGCTAAGTTTTTAAGTAATTATATATAAGTTAGGTTGTTAAAAATGTTTTAACCAAACCGGCGATTAGTTATTTGTTTGGTTTGATTCTAATTCAGTTCTGTCGATTAAACACATTTTCTGTACAATTAATATAACATATACCATATGCTTTTATACCCGCATCCATAATATATACATATATATATCTAATATACATGCATCATATATTATCCCATATACCCATATTAGTTTATGACTTATCTATGATTGACCTACTTACCTACAAATTGAATTATTCTACGAAAAAAATTTCTTTGATATGAATTATTAATTTCAACCATTTTTCTCTTATAATTGGCCAAGTTTGATTGCAATTGTCTGTTGGTTAATCTTGTTATTAATCAATACTTAGAGGGGTTGATTTGTAAGTTTTGGTCATTTGTTTGATTGGTCAGAGCAAATCAGTTGAGGAAGGAGTTTGAATTAGATTAGTAGAATTCATGTTCAATAAAAAGATTTAGTTTTTCATTGGTATAAATTGAGAAGGAGTCTAGGTTAATATTTGTAACGATGTTTAAAATAATTAAAATTGTCGATCAAGTTTGATCAAGAGCCTATGCTTTTCTTTCATCTTTGTTATTCGACAAGCTGTTGTTGTTATATTTTATTATTTCATCTGATTTAAAGCGCCTAAACCATCTTGTCTATGATTGGAATATATCAACTACATTTAATGATTAAATTGCAATTAACCATCTTGTCTATGACTTGGGAGTTTCTGAGATTTCTCTCTCTAAAATAACGCTCCCACGTTTCTCTCTACTCTATGTGTAATGTTTGCTACTGTTGCACAGGGTATACCTTGGTACAACCGCAACCAACTCCAACGGTCACCTACAACTCCGGGACCACCGGAACGTCGCCACCACCGGAAACCCGCCACCATCACCACCTCCGGAAACCCGCAGCCAGTGCCGTCACACCTTTCGCCTGAGCACCACCGTCACCACCAACGGTCACCTGAGCACCAACGGTCGCCTGAGCACCACCGTCACACCAACGGTCGCCTGAGCACCACCGTCACACCTTTCGCGGAACCCTGAGCCAAACCTTCACCGGCACCGGAGCACACCACCAGAGCACAACCTCACCGGAGCACCACCACACCCTCGACCACTCTCGCCGGAACCTGCTACCCAGACCCCCCTGTTGCCAGAACCTGCTACCGGAGCACACCACCCTCCCCTCCCACGACCACCTTCTCTCACCCTCACCCTCGACACTCGCCGAAACCTGTTGCCGGAACCCCCCCCCCCCCCTCGACCACCTGCTTCTCCTCACCCCAACCACTTCGTTCACTCCCCGCCCCACGACCACCTTCCCTCACCCGCACCCTCCCACGACCACCTTACTTCACCCTCACCCCGATCAACCGCCGCAGGACCGCCTAACGGACCTCCTGCCCCTGCCTGCCGGAGCCCCCTCCTGCCGGTGCCTAAACAACAAACCGCTGCAGGACCGCCTAAGGTCACACTTTGGGTGAATCGTTCCAACTCGTCTCTTCTTACCTTTTTTTAACTTTCCTTAATTATATTTCTACTCTGATTGTTAGTTCATATTTCTACTCTTAATTAGTTTATATCACTGCTTCTAGTCTGATTGTTAGTTCATATTTCTGCTCCTGATTGTTACTTTATATCCTGCTTCTAGTCTGATTGTTAGGGTGAGTGAGGTATAATAGATAACAGGAGACATTATGTTGTCCCGAGATCATGTACGGTGACGAGAGATGCAACTACAGGAATAAGGGTATAAATTACGAGTGGCATCGTGGAATGTAGGAACACTTACTGGTAAGTTATTAGAGATAATAGATGTGTTAAGGAGTCGTCAGGTTCAGATAGCGTGTCTCCAGGAGACTAGATGGCGAGGCGGGAGGGCAAAGGAGTGTAATGGTTGGGTATAAACTATGGTACTCAGGGTCAGATGGAACAAAAAATGGAGTAGGTTTTTTTAGTAGCTAAAGAACTTCAGGATAATGTAGGGAGGTTAGAAGAATCGATGATAGACTGATGTTGTAAGGATAGTAATAGGAGACGAGGTAGTGGCTGTAGTTAGTGCGTTACACCGCAAGTCGGACTAGGGGATATGGAAGAAAGAAGTTCTGGGAGAGTTTAGATCAAGTTATGGGAGACATACCCCGAGAAGAAAAAATATTCATAGGAGGAGATTTTAATGGGCATATCGGTAAGGACAACGATCATTTCCCGTTGGTGCATGGAGGCTTTGGGTATGGTCTGAGGAATGACGTCGGTAGGGAGCTTCTTGACTTTGCATTAGCGCATGAACTAGCATCATAAATTCGTTTTTCAAGAAAAGAGAATCGCATCTAATTACGTTTAGCAGCGGCGGGAGACACACACAGATAGATTATTTGCTGATGAGGAGAGAAGATCGTAGCTCGTGGAAGGACTGCAAGACAATACGGGACAGACAGTAGTCACTCAACATCACATGTTGGTGGCAGATATACGACTCAAGAGAGCAAGTGTCAAACCAACTAAGAGAAGTAGACCTACGATCAGATGGGGACAATCAAAGACGAAAAGATTACCATCTTTAGAGATAAAATCATACCAATGAACCCGAGTGAGCCACAGGAAGACGCAAACCAAAAGTGGGAGGCTATGGCAACTAGAGTCATTCAAGCAGCTAAAGAAACGCTTGGGACTACAACAAATAGGAAAATCGGTCACAAGGAATCCTGGTGGTGGAACGAAGATGTACAAGAGAAGATAAGAATTAAACAACAAAGTTTTAGAGAGCTTTTACGCTGTAATAATGAGGAAGAACGAACAGAGCTAAAAGATAATACAAAGAGGCAAAACGAGAGGCGAAAAAGTCTGTGTCAGCGGCAAAGAACACAGCATACGAGAGGATGTATAAGCGATTAGAGACGAAAGAGGGTGAACATGACATGTTTAGATTGCCAGGCAAGGGAACGTAGTAGACAGGACTTGAGATCGGTGAAGTTTATAAAGGACGCGGATGGAAAGGTCTTGGTGAGGGAGAGAAAGACATCAAGGGGAGATGGAACACTTACTTCGATAACCTTTTCAACATAACGAACCGGAATCAACAAACGGAGATCGACGAAACAACTCAAACGACGCAGCAAAACAAGTGTTATTGTAGAAGCATCACAGTCGATGAAGTTAAGAGAGCTTTGAAGAAAATGGGAAGGGCTAAGGCGGTGGGACCAGACAACATCCCGATTGAAGTGTGGAAGTGCCTAGGAGATGAGGGCCTACAATGGCTAACGGACTTATTCAACACTATTTTTAAGACAGGAAAGATGCCAGAGCAGTGGAGAAGCAGTGTCATAGTCCCCATATATAAGAAAAAGGAGATGTCCAATGTTGCGCAAATTACAGGGGAATAAAGCTATTGAGTCACACGATGAAGCTATGGGAAAGAATTGTTGACACGAGAATTAGACGCGAAACTCAGATAGCGGTAAACCAATTTGGATTTATGCCAGGCCGCTCTACAACAGAAGCTATACACGTCATAAGGAGGATAATGGAGAAATATAGAGAAAGAAAAGAAAAGAGACCTGCATATGGTATTCATTGACCTAGAAAAAGCATATGACAGTGTGCCGCGGAAACTCATCTGGGAAAGTCTACACTTAGAAAGGTACCAGAAAGGTATATCAAAATAATAAAGGATATGTATGACGGGGCAAAAACATGTGTACGAGCACCTGTCGGAGACACAGACTACTTCCGGTGGAGGTAGGACTCCACCAAGGATCGGCATTGAGCCCATTCCTCTTCACAGTGGTGCTGGACGAGATGACCAAGTCTATACAACAGCCAGTCCCATGGTGTATGCTGTTTGCGGATGATTGTCTTAATATCAGAATCTAGGACGGTGCTTAACGAGAGATTAGAACAGTGGAGAGCAGCAATAGAACGCAGGGGCTTAAGGATAAGTCGCGCTAAGACAGAATACATGCATTGTAACTTTAGTGGTGAGGCCGAAGAGGACACCAAATCAGTATCCAAGGCATGGCGGTCACCGGACGTCTAGGTTCAAATACCTTGGCTCGTACGTACAGGAAGATGGAGAGATACACAGCGATGTAGCACACCGTATACAATTAGGATGGTGCAAGTGGAGAGCAGCATCAGGGATTTTGTGTGATAAGAGGTTCCCGGCAAAACTAAAGGGAAAATTCTACAGAGTGGCAGTACGTCCAGCTATGTTATACGGCACAGACTGTTGGGCCATAAAGAAATCGCACGAGAGACAAATAGAGGTCGCAGAAATGAGAATGCTGAGGTGGTGTGTGGACACACAAGATTGGATCGGATAAGAAACGACGTCTTTCGTCAGAGGCTAGAGGTGGCGTGTATCACAGAAAAAATAAGAGAGGGAAGATTAAGATGGTTTGGGCACGTGAAGAGGAGAACGATGGCAGCACCAGTCCGAGCAGTAGAGAATATCAGCTTAGAGGTAGGAGGAGCAGAGGTAGACCTAGGTTGACTTGGGACGAGGTTATTAGGAGAGATATGATGGACTTGCATCTCTCTGAGAACATGATCGAGGATAGAAGCGAGTGGAGGCGAAAATTAAAATTAAGGATTTTTAGTGGGTTTGTGGGTGGGAAGGGTATACGGTGACATATGGCCGTACCCCACACGTTAGTGTAGTAGTTTTACTTACTCATCTACCCTTTTGGGTGTTACATGCGCATTATCTAATTCTTCTTGTGATATATATCATTGTGTTATATGCTTCGTATCATGATGGTTACTGCCTTTGTTATGCTTTGTTATATGCTTTGTATATGCGTTGTATTATGATTGTTATTGATATATATCATTGTGTTGTTTGCTTCGTATTATGATGGTTATTGCCTTTGGTATGCTTGGTTATATGCTTTGTTATATGCTTTGTATATGCGTTGTATTTTGATTGTTATTGTTATTGCCTGTGTTAACGAGTCGGGGGTCTCTTCGGAAGCGGTCTCTCTATCTTTCTAGATAGAGGAAAGACTTGCTACCATATAACCCTCCCAGACCCTGCCCTTCAGCGGGAGACACTGGGTATGTTTGTTTGTTGTTTGTTAATCAC
The DNA here is from genome assembly GCA_024085815.1 of Flaveria linearis. NCBI lineage: Eukaryota > Viridiplantae > Streptophyta > Magnoliopsida > Asterales > Asteraceae > Flaveria > Flaveria linearis. The sequence continues at coordinate 9,004 of JABSNV010000449.1, read as the reverse complement.
ATATAACCTGGATACGAAGATGAACATGTTTGACTATGGTTGACTAATTACAATACTTACTATTAATGACCAAGCTTGACCATTGTTGGCATGTCTAACTATGATCGAGTAATTTCAACCAAATTTGATTATGGTCGGTTTGTTTTTGGTAATATTTTTAATTTACATGACATTTAAGATGAGAATAAAAATTTTCAAATATATCTAATATGCCAAATAATTTGAGTTGGTGGTCTAATGGTAGCACTTAAAAGACACTTTAAAGATCATCCAAGTTCAAACCTACCCACGGATAGTGTAAGGGGCCTCAAAATGAAGCACTAATGTTGTTCAATAAAATCTAATGTATCAAAATTTATGATCAGATTTACACAGTCCAGATAAATCTCTTGTGAATTTTGTGAACGTAATGCTATTGAATTACTCAATATTAACATAAATATAGTCCACCACTCACTCCACCTTATTGAAAATAACTTATTGAAATTTGCCTTGATAAACATTTGCAAACTTGATGACAGGAAAAAGTATTAATTAACTGTTTTTTAAGTTTTGTTTAGCTTTAATTTTCAATTGTGGATTTAAATTATTATCAATACTATAAGGTACCGACCTTTAAGCTAGTTACATAAATAAACCATATGGTCATTGAAATCTGAATAATTTATAAATATTGGATTAAATTTAACTAACATTCAATGGTCTCATATAACCCTAAACACCCAACTAAGTTAACTACTAACACCGTTAGTTAGTCTCGGTAGTTATATTAACACCGTTGACAGTTACCGTTAGTTTGTATGTATAAATACTCAAGAATCATTATCATTTGTAACAATCACACTTTACATATCATAACATCATTATCTGTTCTTGGCATACGATCCATATCTATTCTACACATACGATTCAATACCAACAATAAAGTGAGTCAAATTATAATTATAACTGCTAGCTGAAAAAACGAATGTAATTTAAAAGATTTGCGGTCAAAGTTTTGAATAGGTTTTAAATAGTGATAGGTACGTATCTTTGTATGCAATAATAAACTAATTCAAAAGCAAGCCATATTTGACTTCTGCAGCCTCAATATTTGGTCATCGGCTGCGGATGTATTGTAATTTTTGATTCTGAAATAGACAGGCAACCCCTACCTGTGAGTATTTATTTATGTATAATATATCTTTTAAATATATTCGTTATTATAAGTTTCCAATCAAAAGGAGTATATAAAGACAACAACTATCCTTGCATTGTTAAGATTAGTTCCAATAATGGACTCAAGGCAACCTATTTGCTTATCCCCTCTCACTCGTATTGCCATTCTCGTTTATAATCTCATCATAATTTGATTATGGACAACGTCTCTATGTCCTATGGTGGAAATGAGCCTGATTACCGAGCGTTGTTGCAGTTTAAGTCAATGATCACTAGCGATCCATATGAAACTCTAACTTCATGGAACAGTTCCTTGCATTTTTGTGATTGGAGTGGTGTTTCATGTGGAAACGTCGCTCTTAACAAGATGATTGAATGATGAGGAATTGTTGTTTTTTGGTACATTAAACAGAGGAGAATCATCCTCCTCTTATACACGTTGTACAATTATTGTTGGTAGTTCATGGCAGACACAAAGAAACACCACTAAGACAAAAAACATACTAAAAAATGGGAAATGATGTTCTGGTTGCTGATCCCAGCTGTTCCTCACACTTGTTTTTTTATAACACTTGCTTTTCAACACGCCCCTCAAGTTGAACGGTGGGATCTCCAAAGTTCAACTTGTCCAAGCATTTGTGTAATAGTCTTTCGTTAACAGCTTTTGTTAGGATGTCTGCCAATTGTTCTTCAGACTTGACGAATGGAAGAGAAATGACCCCGATTCTAGTTTTTCTTTGATGAAGTGTCGGTCAACTTCAACATGCTTCGTCGATCATGTTGTACCGGATTCTCTGATATTTGGATTGCAGCTTTATTATCGCACACGATTTTACTAGCTTCGTGTGGTGGAAATCCTATTTCACTTAGGAGCCTCCGTACCCACAGAACTTCTGTTAATCCTCTGGCTATTCCCCTGAATTCGGCTTCAGCGCTTGATAATGCTACTACCTTCTGTTTCTTACTCCTCCATGTGACCAGATTTCCTCCAACTAAGGTAAAGTAACCTGCGGTTGATCTTCTATTGCTTTTGTCTCCCGCCCAATCTGCATCAGTGTACAGTTGAATTTCTAAGTTTCCATTTGGTTTGAACACAATTCCATGTCCAACGGTGCCTTTTAGATATCTTAAAATTCTTAAGACTGCATCCATATGGGTTGTTTGTGGTCGATGCATAAACTGGCTCACTATCCCTACCGCATAAGCTATATCTGGTCGGGGTGTGAGAGAGATATATGAGCTTTCCCACAATTCGTTGATATCTTTCCTTGTCAGCTAGCTCTGCTTGTTCTTCCATGTACAGCTTTTGATTCACGATCATAGGGGTTTCTGCTGGTTTGCAATCAATCATACCAACTTCGGTTAGAAGATCAAGAACATACTTCTTTTGACACATAAATATTCCTTGTTTTGATCTTAGAATCTCAATTCCAAGGAAATATTTAAGTCTTCCTAGGTCTTTCATTTCGAACTCATTGAATAAGTTCTCCTTTAGTCTGGTGATTTCTTCTTCATCATCCCCTGTAATAATCATGTCGTCCACATATATTATCAAACAAGTCGTCAGATTATCCCTTTTTTGAGAAACAATGTGTGGTCTGAGTTACTCTGTTTAAACCCATATCGGGTCATAGCAAGAGTGAATCTTCCGAACCATGTTCTGGGAGATTGTTTTAGTCCATATAAGGACTTCTTCAACCGACATACTTCTCTATCACCGAAGTTGCTTGTGAATCCCTGTGGTGCTTCCATATATACTTCTTCTTTGAGCTCTCCATGTAGGAATGCATTTTTTACATCGAACTGGTGAAGTGGCCATTCCTTATTTGCTGCTATGAGAACAGGACCCTGATTGTGTTCATCTTTGCGACTGAGAGGAGAGAAAGTTCGGAGTAATCAATCCCATATGTTTGGGTATAGCCTTTGGCCACTAATCTAGCTTTATATCTTTCGATCGTACCATCCGGCTTGTATTTAATTGAAAACACCCATCGACATCCGACTGGTTTCTTCCCTGTAGGTAAGACACACTTCTCCCACGTGTGTTCTTCGTTAAAGCTTTCATCTCTTCTTCCATTGCGTTTCTCCAGTGCTTTGATTTCAAGGCTTGCTCTGGGTTGGTGGGAATGTCTTCAGTGTACAACGACAAAGAGAACGCCTTAGCTTCTTCGGACAACTTACCCTCGGCTATATTAGCCATAGGATATTTGGACCCTCGAGACTCCTTTTCAGGAGAGTATCTTTTGGGGGAATTCCTCGGTTTGTTCTTGGTGGCAGCACGTATGTTTTTGGTGCGGCTTCCTGTGTGATGGTATTTCCCTGTTCTTGTTCGTGCTCTATTTGCTCTGCTTGTGCATTTATAGGCTCCTCTGGTTCCTGCACATGTTCACTTTGCTCTTCTGCTTGGTTAGTGATATTTCAGGAGTTTCGGTAGATTCAGTGTTACTTACCTCGGTATCAAGTCAGGAGCAGTTTCTTGGGTGGTGACACTGATTTTGGGTTTGGATGGAGGAGGTGACTCATCTTGGGTATGGTATTCTAGCCAACTCAGTGATTCAGGATACTTGCTCCCCCCCTTATCACTGTGTTGGAAGGCATAGTAATACTCGGTTTCAAGGAAATCACAGTTCATAGTGGTAAACATGTGCCGGGTTTTAGGATTGTAGCACCGATACCCCTTTTGGTTTACTCCATATCCGACAAAAAACACACTTTTCCGCACACGGATCAAGTTTAGTCCTATTTATTTTGGTATATGAACAAATACAGTGCATCCGAAAATCCGGGGTTCGAGTGTAAGGATGGACGGGGGTTTGAAGAATTCTGAAAGAACTTGTAATGGAGTTTTGGAGTTTAGGATTTTGTTGGAAGACGATTGATCAGATAGGTGGCAGTGGCAAGGGCCTCTGGCCAAAAAACTTTTGGGACTTGTGACTCTATCAGGAGGGCCCGAGTTTTTAATAGAATACGATTCTTTCGCTCCGCAACACCATTTTGTTCAGGTGTGTGAGGACAGGTTGTTTGGTGAATAATCCCTTTCGATGTGAAAAATTGTTTCAACTCATTATTAACAAATTCTCCACCATTATCAGATCGAAAGATTTTAATGTTTTTTTGAAATTGATTTTGTATCATCGTGTAAAACATGATGAATTTCTCAAAAACTTTGGATTTGCTTTTTAATAGGTATACCCATGTCATTCGTGTACAATCATCCACGAATATTACGAAAAAACGAAGATTTTGACCCCCGATAGTTGGAGCCGGTCCACACACATCCGAGTGAATTAACGAAAAAGGCAAATCAACTCTTGTGTTATTTGGTTTAAAGGTTTTTCGATGGCTTTTAGCTAACACACAAGTTTCACAATGTGACTTACAATTGGAAGGGAATAATTTGGGAAATAAAACACGCAAAAAAACCCGTAGATGGATGTCCAAGTCTTCTATGCCATAGCCAAGCTTCACGTTCCACTGTTCCATGAGATAGCATAACATTACCATTTTGAGTCACCTCATCCACGTAATATAACCCTTGTTTTTCAGTGCCACGCCCAATGATCGCTCCCGTCCTGATATCCTGTAAGATACAAAATGTCGGTTGCATAAGAACGGAGCAATTTAATTCTTTTGTTACATGGCTAATGGATAGTAATTTATGTGACAATGAAGGAACATAGAGACAATTTGAAAGTTTAAGGGTTGGTGAGATCTCAATCGTTCCACCATTTTCTACATTCATTGTTTCTCCATTTGCAGTGTGTATATAGGATTTTGTTGGATTCGAAGTTGTAGTAAGGCGGATAGGTCATATGTCATGGTATCCGTCGCTCCACAATCAAAAATCCATGACTGTTCCCGTGATTTGTTGTTGTTTTGAACCATATGTGCCACACCATAATCTGCAGGGTCTATTTGGTAATTTTGTGTTTATTTAAAAAGAAAGGAATAGGGTTTCGAGACCCTTCTCTTTCTCTCCCTTTTTTACCTGTGGCCACCGAGAACCCTTCTTCTTCAAGAGCGCCGCCTGCTGCGATTCCTCCAAATCCACCGCCGTCGGTTCGGTGGTTGCTGCTGGTGCCGGCGGCATCAGTGTTGCCACCGCCGCCGAAGCCGAGGCTTTCCTTCTCCTCCTGTCCGATTGTCTTGCTCCTTTTTTATGGCCATCGGACCACCATTCGGGATAGCCAACGATCTTGAAGCATTGTTCTTTGGTATGTTTTGTCATCCCACAGTGATCGCATTTCAGGTGAGTTTTATCATCTTTGACTGTTCCGGTCTTCCTCCCTTCGAACCTCCTAGGCCCTCTGGTTACGAGCCCTAGTCCCTCTGTTTCGGCGGTAAGTAACCCTGCTCCTATGCCATTCGTGTTGGTGAGGTTGACTCCCAGAATATTCTGGTGTGCAGTCTCCTTTCGAACGGTGGCATAGGCCGCCTCTGCAGTCGGGAGTGGTTCGAGTCGGAGGATCTCTCGTTTAATGGGTTCATATTTCTGATCAAGGGCTTTAAGAAATTGGAAGAGTTTTGCTCTGACCTGATTTTGAGATATGTTTTGATGTCTTGTGAGCAAGTCATCGGATTGGGTCGTCAGTTCTATCAATTTCTCCCCATATCCCTTGAAGCGTGATCCCAAAATCTTCTAGAGACATGCCATTTTGTTTGATGTCATTGGCTTTAACATGAAGATTGAACGTCTGCAGTTGTCTTTGCCACTGTTGTAGGTAACCACCAAGGCATCCCACAACGATTTCGCTGTGGGAAACTCGGTTAGGTTGCCTGCGATGATGGGTTCAATATTCTGTATGAGCAAGAGAATACTACCAGATCATCCTGTTCCCCTGTTCGTAGGTGTCGTCGGTTTTTTCTGGAGGATTTGAAGACAAATGTTCTAACAATGTCTTCGATCTTCCTCCGATGGCAACCCGAATCATACGGGTCCACAGGGCATAGTTTGGCTATTTAGTTTGAGATTGATCTGCAAACTATCTGAAAGTTTGGTTTTTTTGGTTGGGATTGAATCCCCTGCTTAAGCAGGTTGGCGAGTTGAATGGATAATTCATTCTGGTTGCCGTCTTCGGACATGGTGACCAGGTTATGTGGTTGAAATGCTGGGGTAGATGATGAGCATATTAGTGTAAACACTGGCTCTGATACCATCTTAACAAGATGATTGAATTGATTGAGGAATTGTTGTTTTTTTTGTACATTAAACAGAGGAGAATCATCCTCCTCTTATACACGTTTGTACAATTATTGTTGGTAGTTCATGGCAGACAAAGAAACACCACTAAGACAACAAACATACTAAAAAATGGGAAATGATGTTCTGGTTGCTGATCCCAGCTGTTCCTCCACTTTGTGTTTTTATAACACTTGCTTTTCAACAGTCGCAGGAGAGTTACGTCTTAAACTTGATGTCACAAGGCTTAAGTGGCTCTTACCCCCTCACATAGGGAACCTCACATTCCTTCGCGAGTTGTGGTTGAGGAACAATAGTTTTGAAGGAGCCATCCCGCATGAAGTTGGTCATTATCCAGGTTATGTTTCCTTTATCTTGACCAAAACAAATTCACCGGGGCGATTCCATCTAACTTGTCTGGTTGTTCTAACCTTGAAGAGCTTGAGCTTGGTTCTAATAAGTTGGTCGGAAGCATACCCAAGGAGATCAGTTTTCTTTCCAAACTTGGTGTTTTTAAAGTTGATGATAATAATTTAACAGGTGGAATCCCACCTTTCTTTGGGAATATTACCTCAATGAAAGTCCTTTCTATTTCACTAAATCCCATTGGCGGGAACATTCCAAATACCTTAGGCAATTTGAAAAGCTTAACCGAAATTCACTCTCGCGGCTGTAACATATCTGGAACAATCCTATTTCCATTTATAACAACACACTTCTAAGTGTTTATCCATGTCTGATATCAGCTTAGTGGTAGTCTTCCTCTAGCCATAGGTGCATTGCTTCCTCATCTTGTCACTCTTTGGTTAAAGAGTAACCAACTAGCCGGAATTCTTCCACCCTCGATACCAATTGTTCCAAATTAAGGGTATTGCACTCAATTTCTGGATGATTTCATTAACATAAACAACTGCTATAAATAGCATAACAGACTCAATACCGACTCCACTAAATACGAGAAAAACAACCCACTAATCCACTACATTAACTACCAACTAAAGACTAGGTAAAACTAGCGTTACATGCAAACCCTACTACTGCATGGGCTTACAGCCAACATGCATGGACTCCCTACGTGGACTATGCGGACTACACAGCCCATTATTGATTCAACCCAACAAACCTTCCCTTAAACTGAAGTCGGGTTTACCCTTCAGTTTACTTCCGGTAGTTCTTGAACTCCAAGTAAGACCCGCATCTTCTCAAAAATCATTCAGCTTTAATGGCTTGGTCATCACATCTGCCACTTGATCAGCAGTAGCACAGAACACTAGCTTGATCTCTTCTTTGTTCACCAGCTCCCGAAGATAATGATATCGCAGTCTATGTGCTTTGTCCTTCTATGCATCACTGGATTTTTGGATAAATTGATAGTAGAGGTGTTGTCACACTTTATCTCAATGGACTTGATTTGTTTCCCTGTAAGTTCTCCCAGCAAGCCCTTAAGCCAAACACAATGACACGCGCAATCGTGGCTGCAAACATATTCTGCTTCGGTTGATGATAGTGTGACAATCTCTTGCTTACGTGAACTCCAACAAACAGCTGACTTGCTCAAAATGCAAACATACCCAGAAGTGCACTTGCGATCTGTTGTATCTCGAGCATAATCATTGTCTGTAAACACCTCCAGCTTTCCAGTCGAGTTACTTTCATATAGTAGACCATAGTTCACCGTATTTTTCACATACCTTAGGATTCTCTTGGCTAGTTGCATGTGAACTTCTGTAGGACATGACATAAAGCGAGAGATAAAGCTTACACCATACATAAGGTCTGGCCTAGTAACCGTGAGGTACATGAGGCTACCCACTAGACACTTATATTCACTCTCATCCACAGCTTATCATCTTCTGTCCTTTTCATAATTGTACCCGGTACGATTGGGTCTTGACTCCATTTCCTTCCATAACCCAAATCTTCCAAGATCTCCTTAGCATACTTTCTCTGGTGCAAGCTAATACCCTTTTCACTTTGATGAACTTCTATACCCAAAAAGTACTTCATTAAACCAAGATCTGTCATTTCAAACTCCCTTTCATGGAAGTGCAGAATTCTTCACATAACCTTTTATCATTTCGTATATATCAAATCATCCACATATAAGCTTACACTAATTACTTTGTTCCATACCTGTTTAATAAAGAGAGTATGATCATACTCACTTTTCTTGAAGCCTTCCCTTAAAAAGTAGCTCTCTATGCGATTAAACCAAGCTCTAGGTGCTTGTTTTAATCCATATAGAGCTTTCTTGAGCCTGTAAACTTTGTGATCTCACCCGGTTTGATAAAGCCTTTCGGTTGCTCTACATATATTGTCTCCTTTAACTCCCCATGCAAGAAAGCACTTTTCACGTCAAGTTGGAAGACTTGCCATTTGTTGTGAGCTGCTACTGCAAGCATTGTTCTTATAGTATCCCACCGAGCCACAGGAGCAAAAACTTCTGTGTAATCAACACCCTTCTGCTGTGCATAACCCTTCACTACAAGCGAGCCTTATACTTATCAACCTCCCCTTTTTCATTGAGTTTTGTTTTGAACAACCATTTCACACCAATTGGTGTGACATCACTAGGGGGTTCCACAAGTTCCCATGTCTCATTTTTCTCTATGGAGTCAATCTCATTCTGCATTGCCTTCTCCCAATTAGGATCTCCTTGTGCTTCTT